>CAXIVR010000001.1:103781558-103969058 GCA_964035755.1 Teleogryllus oceanicus
GAACACATTAATGAATTTTTAATTTTCAAAAAAATATCAGTACTTTCATGAATATAGCTATGCCAGAGCTTAATTAATGTTGTGATAGCTGTTGTGTCGTGTTTAAGAATTTTCAAAAAGATAAATTGCTTAAGAAAGAACCTCAACGGAATCAGAAATAAACAAAAACGCAGCTTAGAAGTGTTTTTAGAAACCCGTTTAAAGAGAAGCCAAGTCCAGAGATGAAATTGTGCACAACTAATTTTGATTTGTAAAGGTCATTAATAGAATATAAATTTTACCAAATTTCACGTTATATTGTATTTTGTACATATTTTGATTCTGATTATTTTTCTACTTTGTTTTTATATTGATGTTACGTTGAAAATAGTTTCACAATTAAGACTACTTTTCCAGGCGTTTAATTAGATCTTTCTTGATTGTATTTCAGTTTTTTTTACTTTTTTAAATAATGGATGTAAATTGTGTGTATTTATGAATTTCAATTTAGTTTCTAGAGATTTGATTACCATAATTCAGACTGTCCATAATCTATATTATTTCTATGAATAATCATGAACATTTGTCTCCTCGGACTTTAAGAATAATACATATCTTTGTTCATCAATCTCCGCACTCATTAATATTTACAACATTCCTACACTTCGCTTATTTAATGTACGCTATTGCTATCTAATGTTATTCATCTATTTTACTTATTGATGAATGGTTTTCTTCAGTATTTTCCACTGTTGACAAGTACTCACCATCCTCGTTGGTAAGGCAGAAGATAGGGCTACTTTTAACCCCGTCCCCGATGCGCGTGTATGCCCACACCTGCACGCTGTAGTTGGCAAACTTGCGTAGGCCGTGCAAGTCCGTGCCAGGTTCTGGAGTAGTCTTCGTGTCAGCTTCTATGACGCCTGTGATACAAAGTCTGAGTTGTGAACTTGATTAATATTACCCTTCACTGTAACACACTTTGGACTGCATATTCGTTAGCATTACAGGACGTATTTCTAAAGATTTTGTTACCGCTTTGTACTACAAAATCTCTGCCTTGGATAACACATATACAAATACAATTTTTTTTGTTGAGTGATGATCTCTAAATAAATACACTACCATGTGTTTTTGCGATGGTTTACAATAGTCAAAGTTATTCAATTACTTTCTAAGAATTAAACTGAAGTTTATTCTTTCTGGTAGAAACGGCACACTTATCTTTAATTTTTGGAACTGCACGTAATAGTTTAAAAACTGAGGATATTGCGATATGCGAAAAATATTGTTGAAATAATGAAATAAACTTATTTATTACATAAGGTACAATTATGACAATCTATCACAATGTTCACGTAGATAGCATTATTTAATGATACGCAAGGAAAATACTCGTAATAGGAGTACAATGCATCATAGTGTTGCAGTAATGCATACATAAATAAACTGGGTACATATTAAAGAATACAATGTTTTTATATGACAATATGAAAAATTAATTTTGAAATTAAAGTGGAACTCTGAAGGTTAAGTTAAAAATGAAATTGTCGAAGATGTGCGTCGTGTGTCTTATAACAAAAATACCATTGTTCTGAAAATACCATTCATCAATCATCTGGAATCTAATTGAACAATTTTAGAGTGTTCAGCACAGAATGATGTTTAATAATCCAAAGTTACTTTTTGTCTCTCGAATTATGCTCAAACATGAAAATAGAAATTTGAAATAAATTGTGGCGTAACTATTGGTGCACCATTGAAGGGATTTATTCTCAAAGCGAGAGAGTTAATGATGATGTTGAAATGGCAGTGCGTTTAGTCTCGGGGCTCACGCATAATGTTGCATTGTGAAACCTTGCTCGGGAGAGAATATCGTCGCTACCGAACCTCCAAGACCCATTGTACCATCCTGGAGCGCAGGGCACACAAAGGAGGCCGCGCTCATAAAGAATCCCAGTAGCCCCATTGATGGGGATCGCACAGAGCCTTTCAAAAGCATGTAGATTGCCCATTTTGCATATTGTTTTGATGTACGCATCAGTATCTCAAGCGAAAGTGATAAAATGGTGTATTTTCAGACAGTGTTAGTTCTATGAGTCGCAACAGTGAATATCCTTTATTGCAGTTTAATAAACCTTCTTTAACTTGTTTATGCTTATATGACTTATATGTTGTAGTTAGTATACATTTCATCACATTGATTGGTAATATGTGTGCCGAACTTACATGAAACACATTACAAGTCTTCTTACTGAATTGTTTTCGCAAAAATGTTAACTGAAATTCACCATGAACATCAGGGTATATTTTCATCTCAGATTTCTGAAAATTTGCAAACTTATCCAAGGAGAAGATAAAACATTGGTAAATTTGTCACGAAATATGCACGAAAAGACCCTCACCTCTCTGGTTAATTTTTCTTCCGGATTATATTCAAAATATTATCTCCAGCTAAATATTTTGGAGTATTGACAGATACGAAATTAATATAGAAAGCATATATTAAAGGGGAGGAATACAAACCAAACTTTAAAATGTCAAAACTGCAATCAGTCTACAATTTTCAGTCAGAATTATTAGCAATTTGAAGACTACCGATTTACAAATCAATCATAAGGTAAACATTAACTTGTTGCATGTTGAAGTTGGAAGAACGTTGCACCAAGACATTTTAAACGTTTAAAAAGCGTTCAAAATAAAATACCAGGTTTTACTCCTCAATTTCTGATCTAACTTGTCTATCCGAATTCAAGCTTAGGGAGGCTTCAACCAATTCTTATCATATCAGATCTCTTTTTCAAAATATTTATTTAGACCGCTATAATTTCACCATTTAAAGCAAACTAAACAAAACATTTTATTCAAAATTGTAATCTTTGTAAATCTCTACGCCAGTTCATTACATGCTTAACATTACACGTGGAAATATGACATTTGAAAAAATCTTGAGTACACTTAGGATGTCCAGATCTAAAAGTTGGCTTATGCAATACAGTTAACAGCTTTGTAAAACAAATTCGTCGATCAAATAGAAAATAAAATAAAATAAGTCTCGTAAACCTGTTCTTACGAGATTTTTCGTTTTCTTCTTGAAAGAAATTGACATATCGAGACCGAGTCGATATCTAGTTCAGGGACTCCAGAGATACCGCACAACTGTAAATCGAGTTTCAAGAGGGAAACTTCCTCGGTCAAACTCCGGCCACCTCCACTGTCGTCCGCGCCGCCGGGCACTTCGCAAACGCTATTCCGCTTTCTGCTACACCAACCATAAGATATTATTTCCATTCGCTTGCGGGCGCCGCTTGCCGAAGCGGGGTGAATGAAGATGAGAAAGAGAAACTGCTTACAACGCGATATTGATAGAAATTTAAAATAACTGCAAAAACAAAAATATTGACATGTCGTTCAATGCCAGAATGATTATTATAAATATAGAATGATTTTTATTGTTAAAACTAAATTTAAATGTTTAAAAAATAATAAAAATAGACATCCGTCGTCATCAACACATAACAAAGAAAAATGATTCTTGTTGCAAGAGACGTACAAAGGTGCATTGTCAAGGAAATCAGTCAGAAAACTTTAAAAACTTTAAAAATATACGCAAGGGTTTTCTAGAATTGTAAGCAAAACTGTTTACAGTTTCCTTGAGTCATTTTAAAGAATGTAATATGTAATCTTATATAGTTTATTTACAAATGTGCAATACACACTGTCGTAAATTTTGTATAAGAACTTTAAAATAAAATATTTTAGTCAACCATTCAACGCAGTTATATTTAATATCCGAATTTTTAAATTCTTATTTCTACTGGTCACGTGGAATAACATTAATATTACATTAATAACACAAACACACACACCAGAATGGGGCATAAGTCATGGCGATTTTTCTGTGAGAATACGAGCACGGATGGAAAATATGAAATATACACAAGAAAGGCCAAGGTATCAACTAAATGTATGGACATTTAACGACACACCAAAGTTGTACTTATAATATTTATTAAGGTTTTTGAAATGACAGTATTTGTTTCATGTTGCAAAGCATTTTAGCTCATACAAGTTCACAACATTCCAAAAGCATTACGTCCCCGTTCTAAAGGCCTGATTCGGCAGATGTTTTATAACCGCACGTGCCTCATCGGTCCCAACACTCGCAGGTCATCGCGTGCTTTACTGATGACAGGGTGCTACGCGTTCTTGCAGAAACTCTCCTGCCCAAGTCACGACTGACCGGTTTGGAAGGGAATTATTCCCAAGAACTTACACTATTCCCCGTTACATTCTTGGGTATTTCTCCTATGGAGAGCGGTTATCTTGGTGTATGAGCGCGCTCTTAACGAATCATCTCGCACGGCGGCAGTTCGGCAATTGATTTTACCTTCCTCTCTGTGCTAATGGAGACGCTCAAGGAGCCATCTGTTGTTGTGAACGTACATTAGTATAACGCTTCTTTCACGCGACAAATAAATGTGTGTGATCCGATAACATTTATTTTAGAAAAAAGATAGGAAGAAAACCTTAAGACACTCTTTTTTGCAAGGTAACAGTCGATTAAGTTTCAAATCAATATTGAAGTTAATATTACTGCCATTAAGTTCATAAGTTCTTTCTCGTATGTTTCGTGGAACATATCGTATCGTTTCTCACTTATAATTTTTATTAATTTGCATTCGTCCATTGGTCATGTTAATTTTCCGGCGATTAACTTTCTTTGTGTCCCAAATTATTGAGAAAATTTCCGCATATCATATTATGACGGTCACATGTTCTCCATACCACTTATGTGCTACATAGCCTTTCTTTAGTAGAATACACACTCGTGCACAACAGAATATTTGTTGATACTCGTACGTTCAACGTAATTCGTGGTCGTCAGCTCTACACATAAACAACCTAAAACTTTCACACCCATAACCTATTGTTTTCATTTCGATTGCGTTGTGATATCACCTAAATTGCCGTAAATTACCTACCCCTTTGCACTCGTAGGGCATCATGCGACATGCACTCTGCGATCGGATGTTTCTGTGCACTGCGTGGTCCCACAACTCGTAAGAGTAATGGAAGATGGATGACAATGGAATGACTAAGATGACAATGAAAAATGGCGGCACAGCTCGTAGCAGATACTTTGCATTCACCCGTCTCAGCTCGTAATTGATTTTGCCAGTCGCGGAAGACAACTGCCAACCAATATTTAATTGTTTTAATAGTCCGTTCATATGAAAACAGTACATTGTTAAATACATATTTCAGAACTATTGTATTGAAATTGAAGCAAGAAATAAATTCTGTAAATAAGGTTCATTCTTTTGGAATTTCATAAGCATAAGTTTGGAGGTAAAAAACGTACACTTCACTAACTTTCAAAGAGATTTTATTTGCTAAATTGCTAATACTCTCCAAACTAGTATCTTTTAATAGATGTTGAATTTGTGTCATCAAAATCACTAATTCTTTTAAAATCACTTACCTACTGCAAGCTATCACTATTAGCCAGCACTAGCTATTTCAAACCAGCAAAATACTATTATGTATGTATTATAATTATGTAATATTTTTACGTCACATTATTACATCAACACTATTTAATTATAGAATAGTAGGCCGGATCGGTTCAACAATGAAAACTTCATTTTACACACCAGGAAAATACGTGGACATCTGTGAGATGCCCTACAAGTCAATTAGGGATTTTGGTATGGCATCTTAGATGTGCCCTACGAGTTGTGGGACATTATATGCTGATACAAGCGGATCGTCATTCTTGTGTCATCTGTGAGATGCCGTACGAGCTCTAGGTCGGGTATTATGCTCATTGCATAGGAGTGCAAAGGGCTAGTTGGGTTTTACTCTTCATAATTTTACTGTTGAGGTAAAAATGTATCATAAGTTTATATTTCTTATGCATTGAGAGGTGGAGAAGTGATATCTGTTTTGAATGTTCTATTATCATTGAAGTGTCTAATTGTGAATAGAAAAAAAAGATCATGTTTATTTCGTTCCCACGTTTATCATTGAATACATGGTGCATAATCATGTGGAAGCAATTATCATTGTTAGACAAGTTGTTGAAAACATCTCGACAGGTTATAAATCACGAACCGGTCCGTTTGAAAAGAAACCAATTTTCGAGATAAGAAGAAAAGAGAAGGCTAACGTTCGTTATTGCCGCCATTTCACTGACTAGAAATTGGAGTTTCGTTCTGATAAGCCGATGTTCGATTGAGTTGTTTGTCTCGACTTTCGCGGAGTGCTCCATGAGAAAATCCTTTCAATCGTGCAGAGAGCACAGCATGCTTAGGCAAGATTTCCACAAGTTCCCTCATCGGCTTGAGCATTACGTAAATTGGGTCGGTGTTTCCGAAGCACTGTTAAATTGTTTATGTATATTTGAGAGAAACTGCTTTCAGTAAGTAGTACTCGATAAATGCTTCTGTAATCAGGGAGGGATGAGTAAATCCATTTCTAGAATTAACATTTATTTTCTTGAATTAGATGTTAGTCAGCTTGGAAATTCAACGCACTATTTTGTATTCGATTTCAAGAAAGTTTTTGAGGTAAGTTAGAGTATTAAGTACAATAAAGATACAATTCATACACACATACAGTACATATACGAATAGAATACATACGCAGGGATAATCAATAAAAACGCAAACCTTGAATATTCTCTTAATGTTTCAGGCTATTAACAGGGTTAGGCAGTATTTAAATACTTGTATTTGAAGTACGTATTTGAAATACAGTTTGTACTTGAATAATTGTATTATTGAGTTTACGGAGATGTATTTAAATACTTAAAATAGGCATATTTAAAAAGGAAACGCTTAAAATACTTTAAATACATATGAAGAAGAAAACGTTTCTTTTCGTTTGATTCCGCTAGTGAATGCACCTCACAAAAATTAAAGCTCATTTCAGCTGTTGAATTTGAATTTTCTTCATTTTTAAATGACATATCCAAATAATTAAAAATGCTGGATAAAAAAGCGTTTATTTGTTATAACACTAGTTTGTGTTCATCCGCACCAGTAGAATGTCGGTTTTCCTTTGCATGTTTTATACATTCGCCTTCTCAGGGTTTATTGCCTGAATATTTGCTTGAAAAATTAGTTGTTTTAAAAGGAAATTCCGTTTATTTGTGTTCGACATATTATTTATATTATTTATATATTTGAAAGTGTTTATACATATTGTTACTTTCAAATATAAACAATCTGAACAATACATTAGTTCAGTAATTTGTTCATTAATTTGTATGTATTAATTACTAATTTATTGTAATTTACAATTGCAATAGTGTTTCTATAAAAATCATATAATACAAAATTATTTTATTTACTGTATTTTGGGTATTTGAAGTATTTTGAATAGGTATGCATTTAGTAAATCAAAAACTAATGTATTTTGATATTAATACTTGCGAAGTATTTTTCGAAGTATTTAAATATTAAATTTAAAATATTTTGCCCAACTCTGGCAATTAAGATTACATTTTCTCCAAATAACTCAGGATGCATGGGCTCATCGCTGTAGATATTAGCTTTTTAATAGCATTTTTTTTGTTTTAAAGATAGTGGCCTATCTTCGTTTAAAAAATGAAGAGATCACTTTTTTATATGACGAGCAGTTTTTAATTTGACAAAATGTAATGTTGAACGTAATCTCAAAACAAATTAGGAATATCGTGAATGACTTGCTGTACATCGAAACTAATATGCGCGATCACGCGTATTTTATAGTCCGAATAAAAAGGAATAAAAGCATGAATTCGCATATTAGATTCCGCATGAACTCATCATTTTTTAAATAGAAGGGAGTAAATTATTCCTTAATTAAGTTAATATTGCTATAGAGTCATTGATACATTAGAATGAAGATTGCAACTACCATTGGTATGATCTCACCTGTTGAAAGTGACATAGGTATAAAATACGTGCATCACTGTAGAAGTAACAGGGCTGTAGGGGGTAACACCCTCCGTGTGAGTTATGAATTGAGAGATTCAGGTGTAATGATGACTACTATTTTGGACGAAATCGAGATAATTGGCCTTCATGAAGAACTAGTCAACTAGCCCTATCTAGTATTTTCCAAGTGATTTCAAGAACCGGAATCGATTGGCACTGAGAATATACTCGTACTTATAGCTTGTGCCTCTCGTTAAGTGAAATTCCGCGGTTTAGCGTTGCAATGCACATCCTTGCGGAGTATAAAATGCCATTACCGTTCTTTACACGCGAGCGCCTGAATTGAAAGTGACCAGTCACGCGGCCGAAGGCACGCAAAAAGGTGGTCAGTCCTGCCTCAAAAGCCAGCGTGGACGGGCGCACGCGCCTTGCACCTACCTGGCGGCCACTCGTGCGTGTTCTCGTAGTACACCTTGTAGCCGACGATGACACCGTTCTGGTAGATGGGCGGCGGCGGGTGCCAGGAGAGCGTGACGCTCTGCGGGCCCTGCGCCGAGCACTTGATGTCCACAGGCGGCGCGCTCGGCACTGCACCGGGAACACGAACACCTTCTCTCTTTCTCGCTCTCTCTCCCTTCCTCTTTCTCACTCTCGCTCCCTCCAACTCTCTTTCTCTCTCTCCTCCTCTTCCCTCCCTCTTTCTTTCTCTCTCTCCCTCCCTCCCTCTTCCCTCCCTCTCTCTTTCTCTCTCTCCCTCCTCTTCTTTCTCTCTCTCCCTCCCTCCCCCTTCCCTCCCTCTCTCTTTCTCTCCCACCCTCTTTCTCTCCCACCCTCTTTCTCTCCCACCCTCTTTTTCTCTGACCATTTTTCTCTGTCTCTCGCTATCTTTCTCTCCCTCTCTCTCTCTCCCTCTCTCTCTCCCTCTCTCTCCCTCTCTCTCCCTCTCTCCTCTCTCTCTCTCTCCCTCTCTCTCCCTCTCTCTCCCTCTCTCTCCCTCTCTCTCCCTCCTCCTCTCCCTCTCTCTCCCCTCCCTCTCCTTTCTCCTCCCTCCTCTCCCTCCTCTCCTCCCTCTCCTCTCTCCTCTCCTCTCTCTCTCCCTCTCTCTCCCTCTCTCTCCCTCTCTCTCTCCCTCTCTCCCTCTTTCTCTCTCTCTCCCTATTTCTCTCTTTCATTCACAGTTTCATTCCAAGTTTACAAACTTAAACTATACCTGCTCTTTGCTGATTATCGATCTACTGACAGTAACGGACGCCATCCGTTAAGAGTAACTTTTCATTCCTCTGATTGTTTGCGTTAAGTCGATATTATAATACACCAATATAACAAAAAAATATAACAGCTGACTTGTTGGCCAAAAGAAGAAGGGATCATCTCAATTTGCCCTATGAATAAAAAGAACCGGGACGAAACTTTATCAGAAAGAATATTTAAGTCAGGAGGTGTTTATAATATTTGTTACAGAATAATTGATATTGATTTTACAATTTTGGTGTTTCAAACAATAAAAGCAAACAAAAATACTCGTTTGGAGCTGTGCGTACACAAAGAAAATAAACATTGTGTATGGTTATAAGAATGCGTTTAATTATAATAACCTGTTTATTCTAGTTTTGTGTGTTTTATCTGTTTTATTCCAATTTCAATTTGCTCCAATGTTTAATTGTTTGCAAGATTATAAACAAGAATTGATTGTTATCAATATTAATGTTGAAAATACTTTCACTGTGTAGTACCTTTTTAATAAAATGAGTGAATTTATATTCTACACATCTTTCATATGACAGTGTATTCATCAAATCGATGGAAATCAGTGCCCTTGTGCTCTCGAAATGAGGACGCAATAAGAAGCAGTTAGTTGGAAGTTCTCTATTAGGAAATGATCTTGTCTAGTACGTCCCTGGTTTTCCAAATCAGTTCAATTCCAGTTTTCTAATACTGTTCTTTCCGCACGAAAAATTATCTTTTTAGCAAAGTTGAATTAAATTTTTAAGTCTCCATCGTGAGTTTCCTGTGCATGGATATACATATGTCGATACTTCCCGATAGAAAGTACATCCCTTTTATTTCTACTAAATACATTCTGGTAGTATTATCAACTAGTTGAAGTAGACTGCTTGATTCTGAAATATGGACTAGTTCAAAACAAAAGTGTAGGCCTAATGTGACTCAGTTAGGAAATGTGTTTCAAGAGATATTGCGGTAATATGTATCAAGAGATCTGTGAATTTCCCTACATATGGTAAAGAAACTGTTAAAACTTACAAATTACATTTTTATCTTAGCACTACCGTAATAAGTGTCATATGACTGAATGTTTCTTTTTGTTTGCCCCGCAATATCTCATTCACAAAAATCTAAATCAAAATCGTTAGTATAAAACTATATGTTATCATAAACTCGATTTTACGTAATATCATGTAAATTTTCAAATATATGAGGGAACATTTTTTAGTAGTACAAAATATGATTTATTCATATTTATGGTGCAATATGTATCGAACGTGCGGAGGAAAAAGTTCGAAAACTCTTCTCGGAGTTGTATGTAGCAAGTGTGGTTGTATCTCACCGTCTTCCTGAGTCTGCGCGACGATCTCGTTGGACATGGGGCCGGAGCCCTTCTCGTTGAAGGCTTGCACCACGACGCCGTATTTCCTGTACTTCTGCAGGCCCGACAGCAGGGCCAGCGTGGAGGCTCCGCCGCGGTCCGTCACCGTCGTGAAGGTGTAGCCAGGCTGGCGGCCGGGCCTGGGAGCACGTACAGGGTTGCAATACACCTCGTTACAATGAATTTTCAAATTACAGAAGTCAAGAAAATTATTTTTTACCTTAAAATTATATTAAAACTAAGGTAAAGTGAGGAGAGTCGTAAGGATGATTGCTCTTAAAATGTTAAAAAATATATTGCTTTTTCTCATCGTCACTGAAAGACAACGAAGGAGAGCTATTTCGTTTTCAAAGGCCGATCGATCGGAAAGTTAAAATGTGAATATTGTGAAAAAGTGAATATTCAATAACGCTGTGCTCAAATGTTTGTACAGTGTCTTTACAATGCCCATCGATCGCGCGACGTCGCAGTTGTCAGTTCTAAGCGCATGGTGGACACGTAAACATGTCTAGAACAATAGCGTCTCCCACTAAGTGTATAGTGCATGCTGGCACACGATTTCTTCGAGTTGAAAGGTGCAATTCAGCTAGAATTTATTGTCAAATGAGGAATGTGTACGGTAAATCTTTCAAGAGTAACAACAGTGAAAAAATTGCTGCAGGAACTTTGAAGCAGAATGTACAGATTTACATGATGATGGCGGTCAGGGAAGGAAATGAGCGTCAATTAAGCATCAGAATATCTGTACGCCCTTCCTCCGTTCCTGCACTATTGTTACCTGTGTTAAACCCCGTAAAAACATGGTATAATGTTACCAAGGTAACAAAATAAAATAAAATTCAAAACAAACCATTTATAAAGCAATTAAGGATTCAAAAGTATTACATTAGCAAAATTAAATCATAAAAGTAAGGAAGAAAACCACAAGTATAAAAGAAGAAAAAAGAAAAAAGAAAAAAAAAAGGAAGGAAGACGATAGCAAGAAAGAAAGAAGAAAGGCAACAGTAAGAAAGAAAGAAAGAAAGAAAGAAAGAAAGAAAGAAAGAAGGAAAGAAGGAAAGAAGGAAAGAAGGAAAGAAGGAAAGAAGGAAAGAAGGAAAAAAAAAAAAGAAAAAGAAAAAGAAAGAAAGAAGAAAAAAGAAAGAAAGACGGCAGTAAGAAAGAAAAGACGACGGTAAGAAAGGCGACGGTAACAAAGGAAGAAAGACGACGGTAAGAAAGAAAGGAAGAAAGACGACGGTAAGAAAGAAAGAAAGACGACTGTAAGAAAGACGACTGTAAGAAAGAAAGAAAGACGACTGTAAGAAAGAAAGAAAGAAAAAAAAAAAAAAAGGACGACAGTAAGAACGAAGGACGACAGTAAGAACGAAGGACGACAGTAAGAACGAAGGACGACAGTAAGAACGAAGGACGACAGTAAGAACGAAGGACGACAGTAAGAAGGAAAGAAAAGAGGAGACAGGAAAAGAGCGGACAGGAAGGGCGACGGACAGGGAAGAGTGGGATCATGACACACAGTAAGAAGGTAACGCATCATGTCTTTGGATCTGACAGCGTTTTTCATTTTGTGTGCCTGTATGACTCATTTGACTCATTTGATGTTTGTCGCCAAGACAAATCGACTTTTGTTCAGTATCTTTCCCGTAGAATTCTAGGGAAAAAAAGAGTATAATTTTGGAGGGTTCAGGGCACCTGATGTATTGAAACGGCAAAATTATATTTTGTTTTTCGAGGAACCCTTAAAACAATACGACGTAATTCATCTCATTGAAGATAATTAAACCGACTTTGATAATGAAACATAATTTATTGGAAAATTATGTCTTTCAAATCTTCTTTCATTTAACTTTTTACGACTGAGAATTGACGAACCAGGAAACTATTATGCTCAAAATTTCTTGTAATTATGAATTTGCGTACCAGAGAAAAAAAAACACAAAAATACTCACTGGATGCGCCACTCTAAGCTGGTAAAGGATAAATTAAGATCATTTTCGTAACAAAATAGAGTTAATTTGTATTTAAATTTCTGACGCATCTGCGCTTTTGATTAATGTAAGGCACTATCGCGCATTGAGATCCAATACAGAATTAATCCAATATCGCGCATTGAGATTTGACTGTTATACTGTTCGTTTAACTCTGATAAATTAGTTTACGTTATATAATATCACTTAGCAACATTATTTAAAAGAATACCAACGTTCTTCCGGAGAAAAATATAAATGTACTCGAGAAATCCATCAAAAATAACGGAACAAAATCAAACACTCCTATTCAGTGTATTGAATGGCAGAATACAATTTATATATATTCGAAATCCTCGAACAAAATGGCCTAAAATTTCTTTCATTTTTACGTCAATAGAGCAAAGTAAGCTGATAAATAGTGTGACAGTGACAGAGACGTCGATGATAATTAAAGTTGTCCCGTCGAGCCGCTTTACATTTTAGTCCTCTGAAGATGCGTGCCTTTTTGACAACTGACCAATCCGAAACGTGGTGAATACAGACGACATACGGAGATGCTTCAAATTAAAATCTCCACGGCAGATGGCAGCACTCGTTGATGCGCACGGCATGCTAATGATGCGGCGCGGGAGGGATACAAGCAGATCCTATTTCGTCCTCCAAACCGACGCGAACAACCAAGGACGAAATTCCTGGGAAGCGAGCAGTAGTGGCAGTTGGCCATTGAAATGATATTTTTGTCCGACTTGTCACCATGATCAGAAATAATACAAGATTTGTATCATGACAAATAGTTCGCGAGTATTCAATATGAAGTCAGCCGATGAACGGATGGGCACATTATTGGAATGATAATTGTAATATAACATCGATCAATGCGTAAATATGAGGAAGAGTTGGTGGAACACGTAAATCACAATAAAGAAGCGACAACTTTTTTTATTGATGTACGTTATTCTTATAATTTAGCGTTAATTTCTGTATTAATACATTTATATTTCGATTTTTTTTTTAAATTTTACATTTTTGTATAGTGACTACCTGTCAATGTTACCATACACTGCTCCTGTCTTCTTGAACTCCCAGCGTAAAACTATACGAAATGAAAGAACATTAGTAGCACTGAGGAGATTCTTAACGTAACCTGCTATACTCCCGAAGTTTCGGTCGGCTACTTTTTTATTCTACGTAAGTATAGTAGTATACGAGATAGTAAAAGGGAACAATTCCGACTGTTTAAATTAATAATGTACTAATTATTTATTTGTATTTGGACTGAATGAAGACCAGAGTAATGTAAGCGGGTTACATGCCACATTAACCTGACTGTAATACATCGGAGGATTATCACAGGCTGTAACGTTTGAGAATAGTGAACTTCATGATGAAAAAGAAATATTTGTAATTGATACACAATTATGTTCGCGGGTTCTTTGTAAGAAGTGTAACGATTGCGAATAGTAATGAATAAGCGGAGAAAGTATATAATAATGAAGTTAAAGACTGCGAAAAGTATGAAGAAGATGCTGGGGAAACTAGAATGTCCGTGAAAACCCTCAGTAAAACCAGAGGTAGAATACGAGCATGGTGGCCGCGTTGCTGTTGCTCCTCACTCAAGCATTTCCTGAAGGTTTTATAGTAAATGCGATATTGAAATATAATAAAGTTCATGAAATAGGTTATTAAAGACAATCAGCAGCGTTGACGTGTGTAGTTCCGTATCCACAAATTAAGCTTGAGGGAGAGGGAAGTTCTAGGTTCGAGTCCCAATGATGGCGGACTTTCTACTTCAGTTCAATAGATGGTATGGAACAGAAGGTGATCGTGGAATGGATTCTCAGAATGAGAATGCTGGAGACAGGCTGCTCTATTGGTTATTTCCGTGGTTTCCTTTAACGAATTTGAGGGTGCTGGAGGAGAATTCTAGCGGCCGGATGCTCAGATGGGTAGTTTTCCGCGGTTTCTCCGATAAATACCAGGCCAATGCAGGAGCAGTACCCTAACAAACGAGGAATGGATCCTTTTTCCTCATCTTATCTTACTTACACATACACACACACACACTCATGCCCTACACTACCACGCGGAGTCGGGAGCTTAGAGCTTGTCTATTGTTCGTCCTTGTTTTATTCCATTTAAACTGAAATTTTGTTATTAATTTTGTTAACATTAAAGAGATGCCAAATATAATTTGATACATGCCATTTCTAACATTTACTTATATTTTGACAACTAGTTAAATTTCAGTGTAGACTGAGCGTATAGATTTATACTTATTTGATTATCATTGTTTTAGAAAAAAATTTTAATGTATTAAATTTATGAAAGTAATTTTGAACCTAGTACTGGTTATTAATTTGGATTTTTTTATAAAAAGGCTTAACATTTTATGCAAAGGGGAACGGTATACGTAAAACTACATGGAAATCACATTTTTCAGGAACCATATTTAACACGTGATGAAGTAAAAACTTTTGCAGTTTCATGTGCTCGGGGGTAAAACAAATGCACGAGATGCAATTTATTTATTTATTTATTTTACGTCAAAAAAACAGTTAAAAACTGCGTATGACGTGCTATGGGGAAAAGTGAATTGTGTGCACATTTTCAAAATTCTGTGATCCCTACACTAAGTCATATACTACTTAAATTTTGAATTTTGAAAGGGAGAAAAAAAAACAACAAAAACTCCCATGTAGTAAAATCTATTTTCAAGGATAAATAAGCAATAAATTTTGAATTTTGAAAGGGAGAAAAAAAACCCAAAAAACTCCCATGTAATAATGCAGCAATCATTAGGCGTGCTCGTAAGTCAGGAAATAGACTAGTACTGTTAACACATTTCTGAAGGGATTAACGAGACATGTCTTTTATTACTCATACTCACTTAGTGGACTAATGACAACGGTTGAAATCCGTAGAACTGATGACATTCTTTAGAAATAGTCTTAAAATTACATAAAATGTTTATTTTTATTTACCATCAATATATATATATATATATATATATATATATATATATATATATATATATATATATATATATATATACATACACGCACACACGGACACACACACACACACACACACACACACGCCGTCTAAGGGAGAAAATCATTGCTCATACATTTTTGGGTTACTATAATAAGACTCAAGAGTTTGCTATAATCTCATCTTAACTGTTATCTTTAAAATCGAATAAACATGTTTATTGTTTAACTAAAGGTTCTGATATTTTTAATTGATATTCACGCTCAACAGTAGTTATTTATTTATTAAAACTACGTTGTTTCTATAAAGTGGTTACTTCGTGTTCATCCCTTGTTCCCACAGAATCTTCATTAAGAATTCTAATGTAATGCGGCTTACAAAGATTTCGGAAAACATTGCGAGGAAAATAAACATTCTTAACATATTGTTGAATTATTAATGAAAGAAAAGTTCAAGAAGTGTTCTTAGCGTATTAGAAAATTCATAACCTTCTCTACGAAGGAGAGAAATTTCTCGAGTAAGAGAAATGATCTACTTACAGTATACAAACTAAAATACAAAGTGTGTGAACCAGAAGGTGAGATTTGAGCAAGAAAATATGAAGAAAGAATAATTTTGAACAAGCCCGGAACATGTCTATTATGAGAAAGTATCAGTGTGATAATAGAAACAAACATACAAATTTCTTTTTATTTTCTCACCTTACTTCGTAATAAAAGCTGATGTAATCGTGCGCTGGAAAACCGGCGATGTTTCCACAGGAAAACCCGTATTGGCGGGCCAGAGAGAGGATCCATGCCAGGAGGCCAAGCCATATTACCGTTTAAGTATAATACAAGTAGACCAGCTCCCATGAGTGGTGATCACGTTTCTCTCCGTTCGTGTGATGATATCTATTTGAGATGGAAGACTATGCTGATAGTTCACATGATGGATGTGCATCTGAAGGTAAGTCCACCGTTGAATAGGTCTTTTGTGCGTAAATACATTGTATATTGCGGCGTGCGTATAGGTAATATTGTTCCGACTCTATTCTCAGTGAGGTATGATTATTTTGATCTGCTTGTAAGAGAAGCACGCAGTCAAACAATACAGTTCTCGGGAGAGGAAGGGGTGTGAACATAAATGGAGGATCAATCAGTAAAAAATACTTGAAAACGCAGGAAACGAATATGCGGACAGGAGAGAAAATACACAAGCACAAAACGTAAATCAATTTTAACAATGATTTATGCATTATTTATAATATATGCATTTAATTATATATGCATAATATATAATTATGTGCATATATATTTATTTGATATATTTGCATAAATATTTAATTATATAATACATATATATAATATATGCATCATTTATGCATTATTAACAATGCATTATTTAATAACAAACATTGTGCTTCAGGTTTTGGGTCAATGACTGCCAACTCGATCACGTTTCGTCCAATTTTCATTGATGGTGTGAGTAAATGTTGAGATAACCCTTTTTTTCTTTTGGACATGAACAAAGCTTCATTAAGCGCACGCTTTGTTGAGCTCTTCTCCCAGTTGTGGTAGGAGTAGAGCCGAGAATGTGGGTTGCTATTTTGTTAACAATGCTTTGAAATGAAATCTGTTCTTGGTTTACAGTTGCAAATAAGTTTTTTATTTCTCGGGAACGACAATTTCTAGTTTTCATGTTTGCTAACAGTCTATTGATACTTTTGATCATCATTTAACTATATATCGTAAGGAGTGGAGTAGGAACTTTGGAGCTCAAGAAAACTCGTCAAGATTATGCATCTTCCTCCCACGTCACAAACATTTCTTTTTAAAAAAAAAAAAAAAAAGTGCTCATTATTTTAAAATAATGCAAGTTACAATTATTTTGTTAACGTTTATTTTCTTATTTTCATAATATCTTATGTCATCACAATACTTCGACAAAAATGTATTTAATATGAAAAAAGTTCTTTATTCACGTACTTTACGATTTTATTTGTATGATCTGAGCAAAGCAACCGGCGTAGGTGGCTCAGGACATCATTTGTTTTCACTGCACTATCTCTGACCGACAATGTCCCTGACAGGAAGTCTTACGGTTTGAGTCCCTACAGAGGTAGGATTTTTGACACTCACTACATAGCTAGGTCAAATTCAGCCGATGTATGGAGGAGAATTCTAGCGACCAGCTGCTCTGATCGATAGTTTTCCGCGGTTTCATCATATGCATATATGACTGTGTCTACTGATATTTATATGTTCAGCATTTCAAATGTTATGAAGTTATTCTTCGGATGGATCTTAAATTACCGGGCAGAGTTTTAGATTTCTTATTAAAGTAAATTTTATTTTACCTTGATATGAAAATTCAAGAAAAATTTTAATTAAATTTTCATAGGCAGTAAATAAAACAAAGCAATTCAATAAAACAAAGTAATCACAGTTCTTGGACAACATTTGACGTTAACGTTACTCAAATATAAAGACAAAGGTATTGAAATCAAATTTCCATATATCTTGGGTACAGATTTTTCCTATGTAGATAAATTATAATTTATGCAGCTCAACAAGCAGCTATTATATCTCTGACCCAGATTACTGTGATACATTGCCTCCAGTAAAATTTAATTTTCAATACTAATCAATTCATAGTGACATAATATGAAGGTGACTCAGAATAAACAAATACTCAGTCCATGAAGTGATGTTGATAATCACTTTTAGCTCAGAGCCAGCGTTACCTATCTCTGACCGGGACGTCTAAGGGTTTGAGTTCCGTCGATGGAGAATTATTGACACTAAATAACTAGGTCGATTTCAGTTGCAATCTGGAGAAGAATTCTAGCGGCCGGCTGCTCTAATCGGCAGTGTTTCGTGGTTTCTCAGATCAATACTAGGTAAATATCTGAGCAGTACCCTAATAAATTGGCAAAAAGTGAACCGCGCGCGATCTGCCCTTTCTCTACTTACACGAACTTAGAATTACATGCACTATTCTCGTACCATTCGTGTCGATACACCAGTCAGGAGATTAGAACGGCTGGGGTGGTGTTCTGCTGGAGGCAATACTTGAAGAGTGAAGTCCCCTTAAATCCGATGTGTTGGTCGGGACCGTATCTTACCATCCATCTGGGGAGGTACACTGCCTTGCACGCGGTACAAATTCGCTACTCTAAGGGGACTAATGACTACAGCAATTGACATGTCAGTAAACATCAATAACTCAACCAATCAATCAGTCATGATCAGCTGGTCTGCAACTAGTCCTGAGGAAGACCACGATAAATGGTCGAAACGTCGGCTGACAGCTAATATCATTTACATGACTTTGGGCGCGGAAGCCTTCGACTTCACATTATAACTTTTTGCCAATGATTGTGTGGTGAGATATCTTATTCAACGAAGTTACACTTAGATCAATTTCGACATCGCGCCTCTTTTGCTAAGGTAACTTGTCCTGCATTGAGGTTTGGCAAGAAAATTGAGTGTCATGGGATGATCAAATCAATATCAATTGCAATATGTTCTGATCGTTATTGATCGGTTCTGATTGCCGCACTACAATATATAAAAATTCATTGCCATGAAATTGAAGATTCCTCTAGTCAAAGCAGAACAATAGACAACAACTGGATATTGTCATAGTAAACATGTGGTCTGCTGCGAGTTTGTTTACTTGCCTAATCCCAACGCATGACGCGGGGGTCTACCAATCGCTCACTGCCAATGACAATATCCAGATTTATGTCTTTATTGTTCAGCTTCATTACAGGCATTTCTTCGTTTGATGGCCATGACTTTTCATGAATCACTGGTAACTACAATACACTTTCAGAAGCAGTCAGAGCTGATCAATCGAGATCAAAATATTGCCATTGCCATTGAGCAAACCATCCTCTAAGAATCGGTTTACCTGCCATAATCCCAAACATGTCGAAAGGCCTACCAATCACAGACCCGACGTCACCATTGAGTCATGTGTAACATCGTTATGACATTCCACACCACGAGTTCATTGGCAAAAAGTGATCGACATCTCTCTTACACACGCTAGACGTTTGTCACATTTATTGTAAGACAACCCGTTCGACCATAGTATACAGCAGAGTTGTCCAAGAAGTGCACGCCGTAAGGAGCGCTGGCAGAGCGCGGTCATACTCACACACTAAGCTCGCGGTATCCCACGTAGTAGCCGAGCACGTCTCCGTTCCAGAGGTGGTGTGGCGGGGGCGTCCAGGTGACGCGCAGTTGGTCGGCGGCGGTGGCGGCGACGGTGAGCTGCTGGGGCGCGCCGCCGGGCGCCTCCCCCTCCGTGCGCACCAGCAGCGGGGCGCTGGGCTCGCCGGCGCCCAGCGCGTTCTCCGCCAGCACCCGGAAGCGGTACAACGTGGCCGGCCGCAGCCCGCGCACCTCCGTCGAGAAGTCGGAGCCCGCCGCCGCGCTCTGCCACGCGTCCGACGCCGGCCCCGCCCCCGGCACCGCCGCCGCCGTGCGCTCGCCAGCGTCGACGGCCCTCGGAGCGCGTGCGCGTTCGTCGCGGATTCGCGAGCCAATTCTACTGCTCCCTAGCGTTCTCGCCGATACTCGTTCCCATTGCCTCATCTGCACGCGGAAAGCATTTTCGGTGCAACGTCGACGCGAAATCGTTGGATTCAGACGACCGTTGGACCAACAGGATTGTTGGGCACGCCTTGCACGCCGTGTCTGTGTCGGAATCGCGGTCGCCGCTTCTTGCTTGATTCAAGCAGCATTGAAACGCTATCACTCACGCGCTTAGACCACCCGTCTGCCACGCGTTCGACGCCGGCCCCACCCCCAGTACCGCTGCTGCTACCGTCGTCGCCGCCCCACCCGCTTCGCCGGACTCAGCGTCGTCACCGCGGCCTACGCGCGCTTGGTCGCATCGACAGTCCTCGAAGCCATTGCGTCTTCATCGGTGCTTCGGGATGTCTACTGCTACTTTGCGCTCTCTACACTACTCGCTCCCTCGTCTGATGTCAGAAAACATTCTTGGTGCAACGTCGACGCGAAATTGTTGGATTGAGACAACCGTTGGACCAAGAGGATCGTTGGGCACGCCTAGAACGCCGTTACAGTGTCTGATTAGCGGTCACCGCACGTTACCTGGCTTCGAGCGCCTTCAGAGCACTTCCAATCTTTCATCGCTTCGCGAAGCGGGTATCGTGCTCCCTTACGCTCTCCATGCGCTCCCAATGTCCGCGCAAAGAATTCGTGCTGCAACGTCAACGCGTTGGATTGAGACGCCTGTTGGTCAAGGACAATCATTGGCCCAACCGTTGCGGTGTCGGTTTCGCGATCGGGTTGCCTATTGCTAGCTTGAGTCAAGCCGCCTCAGAGCGCTCGATCTGCACGCGTGCGATGTTGGCACCGCCGCCGCCGCAGTCGGCTCCCCGCCGCTCCGGCCTCGGCGTCGGCATCGCGGCCTCTGCACGAACGCTAGCGTCGTCAGCTCTCCGAGCGCATGCACCTTCGACGGGGCTTCGCAAGACAATTCTACAGCTCCCCAGCGCTCTCAACGCTACTGGCTCCCAGTGTCTTGTCTGTATTCGCTCGTCTGCACTGCTCGTGTGTCGGGAAGCATTCTTGATGTATCTTCGACGTAAAATCGTTCAATTGAGTCGACCGTTCGATTGAGACGACTGTTTGAATGAGACAACCGTTCGTTTGAGACTACCGTTCGTTTGAGACGACCGTTCGATTGAGACGACCGTTGGGCATGCCTGGCCCGTCATTTCAGTGTCGGAATCGGAGTCGCCGCAGGCTTGCTTGTTTCGAGCCCCTTCGGAGCGCTTCCCATTGTTTTGTGGCTTTGCGAAGCGGTTCTAGTGCTCGCTTGTTGTTTCGATGCACCGCCGCCGCCGACAACGTCGCTGCCGCCGCACCTGCTCTCGAGCGTTGCTCTTGCCTCAGCGCTTATTTCGTTCGTAGAACATCCTTATACATTCGTTGCTCTCCCCTTCAACCTACGCTTTGGGAAAAAATGACGCTTTTGCCCTGCTCGTAATGCCATATCGGTACATCTCTACTGCTTCTGGCGTTCTTGTAGATTTCTCGCTACTCTCGGCCGCTTTTGCAGAGCCCTTCTCAACCCACTTTCTGCGCGCTTCGCATTCTTTCTGGAAGCATCCATAATGCGTGCTTTGCGGTCTCCGAGCGCTTCAGATTTGTACGTGTGTTCTTGTAATCGTACCCAACCTCTCCCACTTCGATCCTCATGCGTTTTCGAAGAGTTGCTTGTTTTATCCCTCAGTGCGCTCGGGCTGACCTCGGTTGCCACCATATGTCGTCGTAACACACTCTAGATACACACGTCGTAACACACTAAAGATCTCTCGCCATCAAGAATAGTTGTGCACGAGACGATAAATTGCAGTGCAGTAAGACGGTATTGCACTCACCTCTACGTCACAATCAAAAAGTGCGAGACCACGAAAACGCAGCGTCTAACGGCCGGCACGTACGATTCAGCCAGTTGAGTGATGATTTAAAAGGTAAAACGCAAAATTAAAGATGCAGATAAGTTGAAACGAGGAATAAAAATCATGTGAAAAATTGAGACTGAAAAGTATAGTGTTCCTTAGGCCTGCTGTAAATTCAGCAAGTGAATGAAACTGAAGTGGATCTCATAATTTTATAAAAGGAGGAATATTGATTCGTAAAGAATTAACTACATATCGACAAAGAACAGAATAATATTAATTAATTTGCAACATTTCCATCACTTTGTGTTAACTTTCATGTAATGAATTTAGCTGTAATAATATACATATTCTTCTCGAAGAAACGACACAAATCTTTTACAACCATTGTTCTAACCTGTAAATCAACCCACCACATGGGAGCGCAGAACGTTCAAGCTTACGAAGATAAAGCACACGAGCAAGTGCGAATGAGTAAATGCAGCACTCCAATCTATAAGTGTCCGAACTGTAGGCATACGCTATCGAAATGCTTCCGCTTTTATCATGCGCTCTTGGAAAAATAACGCGACTCCCCTATGGTCTTCAAACGCTTTACAAACGCTCCGATGCGAGTGGTCACCGAGGTATTTTGTCCACGATAAATCATCATGGGCACCTCTTCTCTTCGTGATGCATTTGATCATTTGTAATTACTCTTTGGCGATCACAGAAATCCCCGTCTGCTCACGAGCGCTTCTTTCTCGAGGATATTCAAGGAACCTTGATAATGTCAAGCAATCTCGATATAACGCATGCAGCCTTCATATACTCTCCGTGTTCCGAATTCTCTCTCACAATTCCCACGCTCCTACTGATACGCTTTCAGAAGGCTCATCTGCATCGTGTGTTCTCGAAACTGTTACGCTGATATGCATCCTCTGAATTCCAAACGATGTCTATACCTATACCTATGTACTCTTGAAATATTTAATGGAAACATTTCCTCCTGTGGATTTTCACCCCCCAAATCCCTTCGAAATCTGCTCGGTAATAACTTAATCAAACGTAAACTCTCATCTCCCAAAAGTCAATTCCAAGAAATTTAATTGTATTTCTGACATTTTCCACGAAGTATATCTAACAGTCTCTCTCGAAAATGTTTCTCATAGCATGGTGCCCAACCTCTCATTCTCTCGCTAAACCGTCCACCAAGACCTCCAAGAAACAACGCTGCATCCCGCAACCTTTTATTTTCCGTCGCCTCATCCAGCTAGCCCTCGTTTTGCAAATCCTCACTGCCACCTTCAGGCACTCCACGCGAATATCCAGTTTCTGCCCCCAATCCCGTGTCCTCTCGGACGCTTCTCAGAAAACTCATCCTCGCAACATTTCGACGCGGCCTTCTCACCCTCCGAGGTGCTATTTTGAAACTCCTTCACAGCGACCTATGCTTAAGACCTTCCTTCTCCAATGCTCTCATCCGAACTCTCTCTCTCTCCATTCTTTCTTTCTCTTCTAGCAATCAGCGTAGCTTATTTTTTACCGGATGAATTTTAATTTGTTTTCCCTACCTGCGTACGGAATGCAGTGTATCTGTATATCTCTGTCTACAAGACATAAAGAGTATTGTGAATCCTTGTTATAGGGGATATGAAATGTGTAACATGTAATGGATTTTTAATCCACTCTAGTTTTTAGCCATGGAAAAATTTGTCAGTTATTAAAACCGTATTCTTGGGACCATGTTACCCGCACAAATGCAAATCATAACGAAGAACGCAAATTCTTGAATTGTTGAAATTCGGGAGCGGAAACCTATATCGCACAGGAGCGTGAAAAAATTGTCTCTCGTTCAACTCAAGAACAGGAACATCAGCGCCTTTTTGAGTTCGCAAATGATCACCCGAGGTTTTGGGGATGCTTCGGGGTCTAGAAAAGTGTCATTTAAAGATATGGGTTTCGTCGACAGAGGAAAATTAGGCAAGGCATTTTCTACGGGTATCAGAGTGTCTGAAATTAAATCAATGAAGGTTGGATACACATATGTATGTGACCTTTTATCAACTCCTCATATTTTATTATTGTTCTTAAATTATCTTGTTGATTGTAGGACATGATCAAAACGACTAGAAATATGCCTCGGTTCCGACTGCTAAGTGGATACCATGATGTATGCCATACTATACTGCTCCGCACCGTACTGTTCCTTCAGCGCTAGATTTGAGTGGTAGTGCATGCGACCGTACTACCGAACATTCCCAAAAGCTACGAAACAATTCCAATGAAACGCGCGGCCTTGGAGAACATATAGATACTTTTCTATTATTGCATAAATAATCGCAATGGGTGCAAGTTTATATCGGTCTTCGAAAAGGCCCCCTCCATGTGGGGATGATGGACAGAACACATCTTACACGGCCGAAGAAGATATGGTACGAAGCGCTGTCATTCATTTTACTTTGGATGATTCACGCCATGAGACGTAATTGGTGCGAGAGTAAAAAAGGTCACCAAGCGCCGTCAGTGCTGACACTCTCGGGAAAGGAATTGATAGGCTTCGTCTCTGTGAGCGCCGCTCTTCCGCTCCATGTTACTAGGTTGTCAACACTACACCAGCGGTAGAGAAAAGTTACAAACAGAACGAACAGCCAGAAACGCGTGTTTCAAAACGTCTTTCCCTCTTCCTCAGCGATGAGTTCAAATAATTCGAATCATAGTAATTTCATTATCGCAATCATTTGTTTTTCGATACCGTGATTTAGGATGATGCAAACGTCACATCGGTGCACACGAGATCAATAGAACTTGACATGTGTGAGTGGAAGGAATTCATGAAACCGAAAGTGATCAATGACTTGTAATCCACATTGTGGAAGTCCGACGCCTTCTGGGAGCCCCCCGGCCGTCCCGGGACAATGGGGCGGGCACACGACTGCGGCTCAAGGCAGCTATCCAGTGCCAGCCCATGTTCGAGCTGAAGCAAGGCGAAAGCCTAACCAGCGAACCTAGTTGCCGATAAGGCACACCGACTTTAAGATGAATATTCTTCATATAACAAAGTGTAATCCACATGACAGTACAAAACCGAAACATTTATTGACGTTTAAGTCATGACTTCTGTAGGTGAACCTATTTGACCATGATCCATGGAATCGTCTCTATATATGTATTAATATTTTAGTAGTGATATTTCTATTTTTAAATATACACGTATTCAATTATCGATGCAATTCTCTCTGAGAAATCTGAATGATGAGTGAACATTTTCAGGATGCCGCTTTAGATCGTGCTATAAACTTTCAAATTCTGCATTTGCATCTTCAAATTTTAAAAATTTGTTTACCCGGCTAAATTGTAGTAACTCGCGCAATCTGTGTTATTGCTTAGAAAGCATCTTCAGAATTCGGCAATAATCTTCGTCTGCCCGTCCGTCTGCCCGTCCGTCTGCCCGTCCGTCTGCCCGTCCGTCTGCCCGTCCGTCTGCCCGTCCGTCTGCCCGTCCGTCTGCCCGTCCGTCTGCCCGTCCGTCTGCCCGTCCGTCTGCCCGTCCGTCTGCCCGTCCGTCTGCCCGTCCGTCTGCCGTCCGTCTGCCCGTCCGTCTGCCCGTCCGTCTGCCCGTCCGTCTGCCCGTCCGTCTGCCCGTCCGTCTGCCCGTCCGTCTGCCCGTCCGTCTGCCCGTCCGTCTGCCCGTCCGTCTGCCCGTCCGTCTGCCCGTCCGTCTGCCCGTCCGTCGGCCCGTCCGTCGGCCCGTCCGTCGGCCCGTCCGTCGGCCCGTCCGTCGGCCCGTCCGTCGGCCCGTCCGTCGGCCCGTCCGTCGGCCCGTCCGTCGGCCCGTCCGTCGGCCCGTCCGTCGGCCCGTCCGTCGGCCCGTCCGTCGGCCCGTCCGTCGGCCCGTCCGTCGGCCCGTCCGTCGGCCCGTCCGTCGGCCCGTCCGTCGGCCCGTCCGTCGGCCCGTCCGTCGGCCCGTCCGTCGGCCCGTCCGTCGGCCCGTCCGTCGGCCCACTCTCATTCCCACACTCAACCGCCCTGTCTTGCAGCGTTGAATCAGGCGGGAACGAAGGAGGCGGCAGCGGAGGCAGCCGCACCCCGGCCAGCTAGACGGCGTAACGGCCTCTTGAAGGCATGACGAAAGAAACCTTGACTGCAGACGCATCTCGCTGCTTTCGTGAATGCCATAAAACCGAAGTGCCTCTCTGTAAGACGCGAGCAAATGGTTGGCAGCGAGAACACGCAACGAAAATCTCATATCCGAGGAATGTTTCCTCGCCCCTGTTGTGTTCTGACTCGTGAGAGAATGGCGTAAGGGACAGAATTTCCTTATGCCTTCCACTAAAATCAATGGAGCCAGACAAAAATAGTCTGGTATCAAATTCGTGTAATTGGTGTAACAGGTATAAATAATTTTGAGTACTGGAAAATGGCAATGTTGTTTGTTAATAATATTCGCTTAGTTTGGTACACAAATGGCCGTGACGTTTTAGGGGATAGAAGAGCAATGGAATGTCTGAATGTAATCTAAATGTGATTAACACATTGCCGTCTTTGGTCTTTGGAAATACTGGTCTTGATTTTCTCACACAATTATAAAACCTTAATTTAAAAAGTATCAAGAATAGGAGGAGATTGATTATGCTCTTAATGAATGCGAAAATAATGTCTTATTACTACTGTTGCAATAAATTACTATTTCTTACATTTTCTCACTAATGAATATTCACTACTAAATCAATACCAAACTTTCGCCTCTTTTGGTTCATCGAGTATGATATATTTTAATTTGTTTACATGATGGTATCTTTATGACAGTGCAACGCAATAAAGTTACCCAGACTATAACCTTTTCCGCACGAAACAAAGAATATTTCTGGCAAATATTTTGAACTCGCCAAATATCTCTTAAGCGCTTCCAGACAGTAACAGTTTAGTATTTTGATGTAAATAACAAGAAAGGAAATATTCTCATCGAAGATGTAATTTGCAAGTGCAAAAGAAGTTTCAGGCAACAAATTTGCGAAACCGAGAAATGTTCTCGAAATGAGAATAACGCGACTCGTTGACGTCATATTTTAAAGGGGAAGCGCGAACTTCGCGTTCTTATCTGTGTAACACTCTCACTCCTCCCGAAAACTGCAGTCTTAAATGATTTATGCATAGCCTGTAAGTCGCAGCTTTAACGCATATTTCGCAAAAACACGCGTTGTATAGCGAGTAACGAAGTTACTGGAGCAAAATGAAAAAAGTTAAGTTGGAACTACTACTGCTTGATGAAATTGTACCCTCGCGTCTCACCGGCGCGCTTGTTCGGGCGTACTGCGACGCCGACGATGACGCCGATGTTGACGACGACGACGCGACGCCGATGCCGACGGTGACGACGTCTCCGCTGCCGTGATTGCAACGCTGATGCCGGCGTCGAGAAAACTTCGGCTTTCGGCCCTAGCTACATGACGAAGTCGAATTCAGCCGTTGTCTTCAGAAGAATTCAACCAGCCCGCTGCTCAGATCGGCAGTTTTTTTGTTTCTCCGATCAACACCGGGCGAATGCCGGAGGAGTACCCTAACAAGCAGGCCACACGCGATGTTTCCTTCCTCTTCCTTGTCGTATCCTCACCCCTTACTTACACATACTTACACTTTCACGCACTACACTACAACTGTGGGGAGATCAGTTGTGAGCTTAGACCTTGTTCCAGGTGGGACGGTACAAGCTAGTGGGAGATTCCTGATTGGTGAAACCCTGCAAACTGACGTGTTTGTCGGCACCGGATCTTGCCATCCAGCGGAGGAAGATCGCCGTCACGTCCCGAAATAAATGATGAACTATACTTACGGGACAATTGAATTTAGCCGTTGACGAGCCCGGAAATTTCAATCAATCAATCGATGCCGGCGACGCCGATGCCGACGGTGGCGACGTCTCCGTTGCAGTTATTGCAACGCTTCTGCCGGGGCCGGAGCGACGTCGGCGCCACCGGCGCGTCACGTGTTGCGCGGCCCGTTCGCCTTTCCGAGACGATCGTTGGCTGATGTATCGTCTTCAGATCGCGGCTGTCTCCGCGCACTCAGCCTGCGCGTTTTCTCCGAGACAAGCGAGCTTCGCCTTGTGCAACGCCCTCTTTCTTCTCCTCCCCCTCGCCTCCCAAGCCACGCTCGCTCTTTTTCGTTCGCCACCCGCTTCTTCGCGTTTCGTTGTGCGCGCCCGATCCTACGCTTCGTCGCAGCGAACACCCCCGCATCGCTGACACCTTTTATGCACCCGATGCATGGCGCTTGGTTTAAAGTATATACCTTTTTTTATAAAACCCCCGCTACGCACTTAGCCCCCAGCTAAGCTTCTGCTGGTACGGCTTTTCTCTTCGTCTCGTTCGCCTTCCGCCGTCATTCTCTCCGCAACTGTTTTTCCTCCGCCTCTCCCACGCGTGAGTTTTCGTGCTTGAGGCTGTCTCGTCTCGCACCTTCATAATTCCTGTTCCACGTTCCTGTGCATGTCGATCAATGAGAGTCACCTTCCACTTTCAAGTCTTCTGATTTTCATGTCAGTCACATGACAATTTGTTTTATGCCCTCCGCAACCCTGTACTCCTATCTCCCCATGTGATTGTTCCCTCTTGCTTCCTCCATTTTCCCGTTGCAAGTCCCGCCTCATCTCGTTCAATTCTCGAGTCATTCTTCAGTCTCCTTATCCTCATATATGTACCATATGTGAAAATGAGTTTTTATCACCTGTAGATCTATTTTCATACTGGCTAAATCGTGAATTTCATACCGTAAAACTTCAAATATAGCCGTTTTTCATGCTCACTACCTCCTGATATCTAACTTTTTCGCGATCTTCTCTTCGCATTGCCTTTTGACCATATGGCAATTGTGATATAAATGTATCGCAATTGTGTCTTAAACTTCTTTCTGTACCTCAAAAATAATTTCTAAGGTTTCTAATCATCACTTATTTTCTTGCGTAATAACTTTTCATGTCCTTTTTATGCATCGTGATAGATTTTCGTGTTTTTTATGCATTGTTGTAATTGCATTCCCATCTGGAATTCGATATATTTGTCGCGATCCAACTACATAATCATACTCATCATCCGGTCGTCGCTCCACTCCAACTTTGCAGTCGTCCTGACCTCTGACCCCCTTTTCTAGCAGCGCAACACGCCCCGTCTGGTTCTCACCGCTCCGAGCACGCTAACCCCGCCCCTCGCCTATCTTTCGCCTTCCTCCGGCTCATCCCCGCCTTTTCCAGCGCGGCGTCCACCCGTCTCGCCTGCGGCCGCGCCCCTCCCCCTCCCGCCCCCCGCCCCCCCCCCCCCCCCCGCCGCCTTCGACGTTTTATGCCGTCGCGGGGGAGCGCTACGGTCTCGCGGCCCTAAGCCGCGCCGCGCGGCTGCGCCGGACTTCCAGCAGCTCAGCGCAAATCGCTTTGTAGAGGAGTTTACGAAAATCCTGGCGAAAGCCCACGATGCGCGCGCGAGCAAGCGCCGGCCGGTCGGTCGGCCGGCCGGGTGGGACGGGCAACGAAGTGGCCACGAGGTGAGCTCGTAATAGAAGGAGAATAGGAGGAAGCAGAATAGCGGCCAATCCGCGGAGGTACGCCGGTGACCTCGGAGGCGCCCGAGAAAAAAAAACGACAGAAAAAAAGACGAATAAGAAAGAAGCGAGGTCACCCAAGGTTTCGGTAGGAAAATGCAGCATCTGCGGAGGCTGGAATAAGCATCGTCGAGAATGTCGGGCCGACAGGCGCGTCAGCCAGACAAGGCGCGTGTGTTCGCGACCGGCAATATTGCCATGTCACCACAGACGCCCTCGCAGCAATAAACGTGCAGGATTTCTCACAGACACAAAGGCAAACTGGGGAGAGGGAAGAAACTCACGTATGCGATGTACACAACGCTGGGGGTTGTCTATCAGACGAAAAGGGAAGGAAAACAAGCTTGAATACAGGCATGCAAGCACGAAAGCAATCAAAGAAGATGGAGGGTGAGCGATTCAGCAAACTTGCAAGCGAGCATGCGAACAAATACATCAAATAGATGCTACATTGCTATCTATTTTTATTATCATGCCTCCTTCAGGCGAAAATATTCCTCCAGACGATTTTACTTATGCCCATTGTACACGGTTAGATTTCTTAGAAAACAAGTTTCATGAAACGTACATGAAATGTTTTATATAAAAGTGTCATAAAATAAGTGTATTGCACCCGGTCAATTTTTGTAAAATGGTTTGATCAGTTTTCTATGGAGAATAATGTGTACCAACAGTTTAGCGTCTCGTCTTGCATTATGAGGGTAGATAATGATAAACTAGTAAGGGTGCTACTGATTTTAATCTGGAAGAACGCTTCCCTCGTTTCTTCCCAACAATTACTTTTTGTCATTTTCATACTCACTTAAAATATACTCTTTCAAGGAAACTAACCTAACGTACGTCCGGGTGAAATATATGGCACAGTTTGTCGTCATTTGAGCGGATCAGTTCTTTCACGTTGCGTTTATATCGACAGCAATGGCGAATAATGATTGTTTGTGGCGCAAATTTATTGACGAAAATAGATGTTCTCTTTTATATTTTTTATAAACTCCTGATTGTACGTGAACGCTAGATTTTATAACATTTATGTTTTATGAAACGATTCGTAACACAATTTTACGGAAAATATCGAGTACGACAGGCTTTATGTTCGTCAGAACTTCTTAAATTGTTATTCAGATCTAAATAAAATTGAAATTTCCATATCAATAAAATCTTTAAATAAAACCGCCAATTTTAACGCCTTGACAGGCAAGTAATACTCTTTGAGGTCTGCGATTGTTTTTGTTTAATAAAAATTCCTTTTTCTTTTATAATTTTAATTGCAGAATAATTAAAATATTTGTACGCTTTTCTAACACGCGTTTCTAACATTCTAACACGTAAATATTATACGTTTTATGAATGCGCATCACTGTGAAATTCAAATTCAAATTTAATTTATTCAGAGTATGACATTGGGAAATTACTCAACTGTTTCTCTGTGTCCAACTTTTATTGGTTAGGAAGATTTTTCTTAAATTATAATGAAATTTTTTTAAGTATGTTCGTGTCTCTCTTCAGAGAATATAGAGAAGCTCTTTTCGTATTGTAGATTTACGATATAAAACTTTTTTCAATTTCATGAGCCACCTAAATGTAATGGTAATGAAGAGTAACACAAATGGTGGATGAAAGATAAATGCTTGACTCAAATTGCCTGGAAAATGAACATTTTCACACAATAATCCTTCTAACTAAAGAAATTTACTTTTCTAACGCAATAAAATAGATAACAATGCACCATTTCAAGACCTATTGGTTTTCTTTTCTAAAAACAAGTCACCGCATCCGTCAGCGGACAGGGAAACGACCAAGCCAACTACTTGCATGGGTCGGAACGGATGCAGTGATTCGACGTGACACTGATATTGAATGAAAGGTTGCTCACGGGTATCTTGCTGATATTGAACAACATACTGGAGCACAGGGCTGCGGTCTTCCAGGGGCGCGAGCCACGCCAGCTTCACGCTGCGGCTGCCCATCTCCAGCACGCGCAGCTCTTGCGGCCGCCCCGGCGCGTCTGCAACACGGAGACAACGCTGCGGCTCGCCAATGGGGAGAGAGAATGGGCTGCTCTCTTGGGCGGGGAGGCGTAGGTAGACTGGGAGCTACAGTAAGCACAATGTTATTACTAGGGCCCGGATGTGTATGACCTAAAAATGCTAGAAATGTGCAAATATTTATGACCTGAAATATAAAAATATGACTACAATTTTTTTGGTTGCGTTTTCGAAACCTTCAAAATCTTGCCACTGTTTAAATAATCATTAAATTGAAAATATAAGTTTAAAATCTGGCACATTCACAATTCACACGTTCTTCTTTGTCATCCCTTGAAGACAATTCTACCGGCTAAAGATATTTGTCCTTTACACAAAAACTGACAAAACGATACTAACACTTATTTCGCATCTGCTGCTATACAATTGTAAGAAATTAGATAACAATTATGTTATATGAAAAATCTCTGAGAGGACTGCAGGTAAGAATGCAAAAATGGAATCGAAAAGATAAAAAATATGACAAAAATACGAAGATTTATAGAAAAATATGATCATAAAATGAAATATTAACAAAAATGACAAAATGGTTTTAAAAAGCTTGTATGACTATGACTTATGTGGCTGTATATAACACGTGCAAATTGCATAACTTTAGTCATTGCAGATAAAATCATGCTTAACTTACATTTGCCATCGAAATAACGTAAATAAAAAATATGACAGATCATAAACATCTGGGCCCTAGTTATAACAAATCATTCATCGGATTTTAATAATCTATATTTCGGAAACTATTACATATAACATACTGTGTGATACATCGATGGAACTTCACTCTCCAAGTTTTCGTCATGTCATGTTGGCTTCATTGTGATTCACCCGATGACTCCATTACGCAAGTTTCCATAATGGCGAATATGCAAGCAGAAAGCGTATCGTGTTTTGGAATATGAAATTTGTAGTTCTTGCCACAACTTTAAGGCGATTCAGAAAATTAGACTCAAACACGATGTGTCCGTCCGAACTAGCATACATATGTTCTTCGATTTCTTAATGAAGAACTTCCATATAGATAGATCGGAGAATATGTTGATGACGACGTGGGGCTCTTCGCATTGCTCCCTAGGCCTCCCGACCTTACAGTTATTGATTTTTTACCTTTGGGGCCATGTCAAAGATATTGTTTACGTGTCACCATTGCCAACAACAATAGAGGAAGTGAAGAATCGCGTTATTGATGCTGTGATGACCGCGTCTGAGGAAATGCTACATCGTATTTGGGCGGAATTAGACTGTCGCATAGGTGTGTGTCATATGACGCAACGAGGACATATTTGACATTTATGACAAAATGGCAAACACTTGGAGAGATTGAAGATCTATCAGTGAGTCGCTGATTATGTTGTGAATTAGTTTCTAAAATATACATTTTTAAAATCCTATGAATGATTTGTAATACCTCTGTATTTTTGTATTCTTTGTCCCTTTATTATATAAGGCTATTCGAAATGTGTGTATGCATAGCACATGTGTGTATGTGAGTATGCATGGTCTGAGAATGTTACGGATATTCAAATCTGACTTGTTCTCGAATTAGCCGATTAAAGGTAACATTATAAAAATTGCTGGAAAAAGTCAGAAGTAGGAACAGTTTCACAATATTCTTCCAAAGGTAACCGTCGGTTAGTCGACAAGTGAGGGCCACTCCCACCTTCGATTTTAATTGTCTCTATCACAAGTTATAACAATAGATTCTTGAAACTCCGTCAATATTCCTAGAAATGTATTAGGAGTTTGACAGTAAAATATCGCGAGAATCTGCTCATTCAGTTCCCAGGGAGCCCTTGTTTTTGTAGCCACTGCATAAAAGTGAGCTTCACGCTCACCGTCGACCATCCGCGATAATAACTTATTCTCGAGCTGAAATTTTTAGTTCATTCGAGCATTCATCTCAACATGAATATACTCTATCGGTAATAAAACTGATTAACTTTTCTTCAGATTATCGGTCATGATTACTCCGCCCTTTTGTGGTTTTTACAAAAAATAAAAAATCACAGCATTTTACTTCAGTCTGGAAGAAGTGTAATTGCTAATCCACTTACAATGGGTAAATAGTAGTACAGAGTGCTTTGGTTTTGGAGTGCACAGTGAACTCAATTTAGATCTAGGTAAATAGTATAACATGAATTGTAGTAAATGCTGATATTTTGCCGTCTGTTATTAGAAGTTTTCAACGTATTTTAATATAATTTGTGCATAGCATAGTATAAATAGATTGATTAGGTTCAGTTATTTGGGCCGAAGCACCATCAATTGAATGCCTATATGCATTGGATGAGTGAGCATGTTCCGAACGAAAAAAGATGGAATCCAGCATTTTAAAGAGTTTACGATGCCGTTAAATTCAGATTCTTCAATCTTTTACCAAGATTCTTTATACAACAACAAAAAACAAGGAAACTGAGACGAGGTTTATAAAAAAAAGGTAGCGGTATATGTTCGCTTTCACTTTTGGGCCCCACCGCCCTGCTTCTGTCGTGCAGAGTTGTCGTGAATGCGGGAGGTGGCGTTTGAAGAGCGAAACATCCTCGCCAACCTGAGCCGCCGTCGACAGCAACGGGAACCCACGTGAAATATTAAGACAGCGTGACGCGAGACGGGCGTCTGTGCTGGATAGCAAGGCAGTCCGCGCCGCCTCGCCGTGGCCCTCTTATTGACTCTTAGTCGCTGCTGAGCCGCCTCCACGCCGCGGACGTTTTTCGCACACGGAAATGTCGGAGGAAAAGTATGGTTCCAAGCGCTTATCGGAATGTACTGTTGAGCTTAGGCGCTAAAATCACTGACACATCAAATTTTTTACACACTTAATAACCACATACGATCTAATCTACCGATACGATCTAATACGTGTTAATCTACCACATACGATGTATTTCAAGAGGAATCGGTTATTTGATAGTTTAGGGATTGGCATTATACTTACGAGAATCTCATTCAATTTATTTTGCTTATATAAATCATTAGTGAAACATTTCAAAAGCCATTTTAAATTACTTTAAGAAATAATTTTAGAAAATCGTATTTTCACTAGTAATAATATCATAAAGGTAGTTCACAAGATAGCTAGTAAGCAGAGTAAAATATTTTGGTTTTGGACTCAACACAAATCGATCCGTTCAGACTAAAACAGTTATTTTACTAAATAGCAATCTAGAGATTGGGAAAACAAGGACGTAACTACAAAACAATAGTACAAAGTCAATTTAAAAAACAATATTTTAATTATTTTATCCGAAATCCCTTTTTTTCCTTTCGAAATCACGATATGATCTGTAATATCATAGCTCATAAATTGTTGAGCATTTATTGATGATTCCTTTTTTAGATTGTTATTTGTTGTATACTTTAATGTCTAAAACCTAAATTTGAAGATTGATGAGGGACATGGATGTACTTTAGAGGGATTTGAATTTGATCTTTAAAAATCACCAGTAGCAATGTCGATTAACAGAGCAATTTAGTATTGTTAATAAACATTTTTTACAATTTGTGGTTTTGGCACAAGAATTGACTTTCTGGTATTAAATAAAAACGAAGGTATAAATATATCTTCAATATTAGAAGGGTTGAGATGTTTCAAGATGGGCGAAACTAGAGAAAATTAACTTGAGAAAGCCAGATTGAGATTTATTAGCTCTACAATGCCCCAAGATGATACGTTACACTTTTAACCTTGGTTTCCTCGTCTTCTTTCACCTTTCTCCAACCTTTCAAGTATCTCATCTTACTTTTACTTTCAGATGTGCTCCGTTTTTCAGCTATTTGATATTTCCTTGTGTCACACCGTCACTCCTCGTAACATGTTTTCACCAGATTTGACGTACATCCTTTCAAGTATTTGGACGTGGTGTTTGCGCAGGGAATAGGATAATTAAAAATAAATAAAAACTAGCAATCTTAAAAACAAACTGTTTCAGGCATTGAAAATTACACAATGCTTAAACAATGAAAAACCATAATTTCGATTTTTCGTCATTTTAAGGTAGACGAGTACCGTAATGGAAAGCAATCTAAAATCTGTTTAATATTGGCAAACCGTAAGGGAAGTACAAATGCTGTGAAAAAAATTAACATTTAACAAAACTGTAACGATAACTAACATATCGCATGCCAACAAATAATGCGGGACAGTATGTGCTGTTGTAGCTCAACTAGCCTTTAATATAAATAATTAATTCATTATTTTCGCAAGCCCTGAATTTTTGAAGCAGATTCAAGACTTCAGAGAAAGCAAAACATTCCCCCGAAATTCTCTCGTCTCCTTTGTCGCAATGTTGGCGAGTCGTCTTCACGCCCATGTGGTGCTACACCGGGCCAAAAGGAGCAACTTCTCCCGGCGCTACGCGAAGTACCATCGACCGGGCTCCGTACCTTTTATCGCCGTTGCCTCCGGCAGTGTGGCCAGCTCGGCGAATAGCGCGGCTGCAGGCCATTAGACACACCTTGGAGACTCGAATTACTGTCCTGGTATTGCTACTCCGCCTAGTGGTTTTCGTGGTATAGTCTCCAACGTCTTAACGGTCTCTGAGGTAAACAGAAATTCACTCGGTCACACCATTGCCGTACACGTGTTATTTTAGTTTCAGTTTTACTCACGCGCACGCTACTTGTTATTGACTGCCGCCATCAAAAAGGAATGTGGATTAATGTATACTGTGACAATTTTAATAAACTAAAGAGTGTAAAATAAGTAATTACTAAAGAACATTTCAATATTTTTACAATTAGAAAAATATTTTGCGTCACGTAACATTATTGGTAAACATGAGTGAAGAATAAGGCAAATAAAATCGAAATAGTAAGAAAAGATTACTTGAGTGTTCGAAGATAAACAACCAAATATTTTTACATTTGTGTTTGGTGCAATTCATCAGAATTGTACTAGTTTTGATTCTCAAGAAAAGATAATAAACATCTAAAGTACTTTATTGTTTGCTAAATAAGTTTTTAAAACAATGAAGTATTAATGAAGAAGTTGCTCTCCAACTATCAATATCAATTTCCAATTACAGTGACTAACGTTTGAAAAGTTTTCAATTCTGTCAAGTCATATGCTTATTTTCAGAAGCTCCGAGGCGAGAATTGATGTTCGTGGCAGTTGAAAGATGTGAAGTAATGTCATAAAATGAAATGTGGAATGAAATAAATATGCTAGAAATAAAGTAAGGATAGCATATATAAAAAGTAATAGCATATATAAAAATCAAATATAATAAAGTATTAATACTGCATACTATGTATGCCGTATTTTACATACTTGACCGTACATACTTTACTAATAATACTACTTAATTTATTACTACTTACTATGTGCAGCATAATATGCTGCAATACTTTATTTTCACGCGTCTGTAATTTATTGCACCTTAGACAGATTTAGAGGACCATGTCGATTGCAATTTGTTTTGCGCAAACAGAACGCGGACATTTGTGATAATTGACTTTTAGTTGTATCTGTATATCAGTTGTAGAAATGGGATTGATCGTAGGAGTGAGGAAGGTGTAGTTGCAGTTGTCACAGGGTCTAATAGCGTTTTCCATGCGTTGCACCCACGTTTTCCATTCGTAAAACCCACACCAGGGTCGAGCAGTGACGTCATTGCCCTGCAACATTGCTGCTTTACACAGGGGAGGGACAGCAATGAATTCGAGAACCGAGTCAGTGCGTTTGCTGGCGTGAGCGGTGAGATAATAGCACGTAGTATAGATGTTGCGCTGCAAAACTAAATATTCTGCATACCGTTTGATTTCTGCGAATCTTGTTTTGCCGATATTTTGATACCAGAAACATTCCTAACCTTATTCTTGGAGTGAATAAACGTCTTTGAAAAAGTAATTTTAGGGCGCCTTTCAACTACTAGGTCATACTGCGACCAATGTATTCACCGTTGGTATTTGAACTTTGAGGGTAAAGGCAGAGGAACTGGCGTACTCTATATAGACACACACAGAAGCATCCATGCCCTCGGCGGGATTCGAACGCGCGATACTTTAAGCAAAAGTCAGATACTCTTCAGTCTTAGTAATCCAGACCGACGATAAGTAATGTTAATAAAAATAAATATAATCAATTACAACAAACATAATGTCAATAGTATTTACCAGTTCATAAAATTTGTTTTCCTCGGAAATATCCGAGACCACGTTTACATATTACAAAAACTAACTGCTAAAAACTGAAAATACACAGTGCTTGCGTACATCAAATGTAATATATGCATTATTCACAGAGTGGTCCAATTCCCATTCGCTTATACTTTGATTTAAACATAGCTGCACTTCTAGATCACGAGCTGGAAGGAGACGGGGACATTGTTATCCAATCGGGAGCTGCAATACGAAAAAATAGGTCCTAACGAAGCTCCCTGTTGGATGGCAGAGTTCCCCCCTCCTTCCAGTTCGTGGTCTTGAAGTGCATCAATATTTAAATCGGAGTGTAGAGTTCATTTCAGACAACTCAAAGTAATTTCAGTTCGTGTAATATCTACAGAAGAATTTGGAAAACCACTGTTTCAGTTTGCATAACTATGGGATCTACATTTCAAGAGATCAGTCGTATGTACTAATGCATGAACGTGACTTCGATATTATATAAAAAAGAATTATTCTTTTTATCTTAGCAGTGAGAACATTCATGTTTTACATCATACGCAACTGGCAATGAATCGAAAAAGTGAGTAAATAATGTCTTTTCATTCCAGTGCGGTATTTCTACTCTCCAAGATTCTTGTTGAAGGTAAGAACGTAAGCAATTTAGAGCAATAACACGAACATAATACGAAGGCAATTTTGAAGGTAAAATCGCACGATAAATAGTGTCAAATGCGTTTGAAATATCAAAACATATTGTGACCATCCGTTTGCCGAGGTCTCGGAAAACGGAGCACATCAATATTCAAGAATAAGATGAGCTGTTTGAACGCGCGCCAACGCGCATGAATACAATCCGAAAATGAAAACTACGAACTATATCCGTAAGGGAGCGTCTCGGTAGAGTATGCGACACCGAGAGTCGGGAGAAAGAAAGCTTTCTTTCGAAGTAACAGCTGGAGAGTGAGGACCTACGATCACGAGAAGGCGCCACCTCGTACGGCTACGGACTTCAGAACTCCATCTACGATAAAAACTCTTCAAGACATTCTGAGGAGGTAATTATCATATTACAAGGCATTAAAACAATTCACCAGGAAAAGGATGAAAGTATGAGTGACGCATTTAAAATCTTGTAAGAGAGAGAGTGTGAATAGCATGAAACTAACGAGGCCATTCATTTCTTTTCTTTGCAGTTTTTTTATTTTTATATTTATTCTTCTTATACGATAGACTCAGTTGTCGTATTGTAGATTCTTTTAAATATGGAATTAAAAGCTAGTTACATTCTATAAAAGAATACGAAAAGAGTATCAACGGAAAACGAGACGGAGGCCACATCGTGAGTTGAACAACGGTACTGGAAAGGGGCGACCGTGCGGTTCTGCAGAGGGGCGGCTTTGCTCCGACCGAGCTGCAAGGACAAGGACACGAGCGACTGGAAGAGTCGACGCCGTAGATTTCTACGCCGTGAAAAGACACAGTAAGGTCGTGCCAACTTGAACAATTTGTAGATATTAGAAGGAATAATTTGTTTCGGAAAGAAAGTATTAGTACAGGTTCTTTATACCGATATTCTGTAAAAATAGAATCAATCTTTTCTTTCAAGAAAACTTAGCTAATTGTAAAGTTGCAACTAGGGAATTTACGACTGGAATGATTAGGCAAAGTTTTAAGTATTCTTTGAAATTGATTTAAATGAGAGAAAGGAAACAGTGTAGTTAATTATTGAGAGTGTAAGTTGTTTTCTTTTTTTCAGCAAGACAAAATTCTTGTATATGTAAAGTGTTTTATGTTCATTTACTGTAACAGCAATTTAATTAGAATATACTTAAGTAAGTGGAAAGTGATTCGACTTGAGTTTCTGTGTAAATGCATTCAATCCACAACGGCCCACATGACCCTGATCCCTGCATTCTAATTGTATTTTTTATTTTGCGCCACCTTGAAAACCCATTCTGAGCTAGCCGCGGAGGGTGGTCGCAACTGGCTCATAAGCGGGCTCGATTATTGGATGCATTTACCAAAACTCGATTTGAAAAAAAACTGAGACCAAAATTTGGTGGAACCAAAATTTCTAGTACAATTGAATCACAATTCACTAAGATTGCTGAACAGGTTACAGAGAACAAAAAGAAAGGTGTTGTGTAAAAGTGTGTTTTTTCTGGAGTGTTTTTCAAAAGGGTATTATATGAAAGTGTTATCTGTTCGAGATAGTGTTTGGTATTGTGTGTGTAATAATTTGTAAAAGTGTATTGTGTCTGGGAAAGAGGATTGATTGATTCTAGGCAGTTAATACAGTCAAAATGGCAGATAAATATAACGCGGCTAGGAATTTAACTACCGTTGAAGGATCGTCTGGGGATTCAGATAGCGATAGGGAAGTGGGAGGACAAGCTCCAAGTACCATGATCGCGAAAGAAACGGTAGAAGTAGAACAAGGAACGTCAGGAGAAACTAGCATGGCCTCGCGACGGAATCACAACAAACGCCAACACAAGATCCGGATGAGGAACAACGAAACCTCGACAGGGCAAATTTAATGATGCAACGATTAATAGGACAACAAGAATGCCTTAGAAACAAAATTAGAAGAAAATAATAGGAAGTTAGAAGAGAATATAAAAATGCAATTCACTGAATTAGCAGAACAGTGGAAGGTCGAATTTAAGAATGAGATTCAACAAGAATTAGGCAGGAACACGAGAAGTTAGAAGAAAATTCACGGAACTGGGTCATGAATTAGAAGAGAAGATTGACTTACGAAAGGATTTGAAAATAGGATCGAAATGCAATCAGATCTTATAACCACCGTGTCCGACAGGCAGACTGAGATAGAACAAGGTGTAGAGAAGTTTCAAAAAATAGTTACGGAACAAGTTAAGGTTCAAGCTAGTAAATTAGATAGTGGAATAAAAGCTCTTTCGGAACAAGATGGGGTTCTACAACACCAAATTACAGCATGTAAGAATGACGTTGTAGAAGGTGGATAGTTTATTTTCTGGAGATGAAAATCCATGCGTATTTATGAGGCAGGTGGATAGTTTCTTTTCTTTAAATTATGTTCCGGACAATAAGAAAACTCACATAGTCTATCAGATGATGCAGGGTAATGCACGAATATGGGCAGATAGTTTAGGAGAATTACCAAAAACTATGACAGAATTTAAAGAAAAATTTTACTCAAGATACTGGAACAATGAAACTCAAATTAATTTCAAAGTTAATGTAATGTATGGTACGTGGAAGAAAGGTACGATGTCCATGCAAGAATATGCAGAGGAGAAGTTAGCTAGTTTCAAATTATGTACTCGACGATCCCGGATGACGAAATTGTCTGTTTGTTAACACGTCATTTTCCGTCAGCTACACAAAATTTGCTTAAGAATCTCTGCCAATGTCCACGGAAAAGTTAATAACGCAGCTGGGATTGTATGATGCGACTTTCGTGTACAATGAGAGGTTACAGAGAGCAAGGGCAAATGTTAGTGGTCCGGTAGAAAGCCAAGACAGCAGGCAGCAGCAACATTATGTAAGCAAATCAGAGAAAAGAGGAACTTACAAATCGGAACAGCACGTAGAAGAACAGACCTATGCTAGTCAAGATAGGACGCCGTCTAAGGATAGGAATAGAAAAATTCTATTGATAGAGGAGTTTTCCAAAACAGAAATACTAAACCCAGTACATCTCGCGGACATGAGACGGAAAATTAGAAAGGTTTGTTTCGACACGCCATCCCGCCGCAAACCTAATAGAAGAATCTAGGGAAGAAGAGGTGGCGATATTATCGATCAAATTAATCTCATTTGATGACGAACCGTGGAACGAAGAAGAACAAAAGCAGATCGGATCCAGGCGACAGTGTCCGAAGCTTAAGGTTAAATGTCAGGTGTTGATACGTCAGTACTAGTGGATACAGGTTGTGCGACCTCCGTCATAGCGGAAAGTTTGTTGAATGAATTGAAAACCAGGGAGTGGAGGTACCTACATTGCTGCTCGAAAGTCTTTTCTGATAGGTGCAAATCGGAAAAATCAAAGCCAATAACAAGACAAGTTTATTTGGATATAGAGATAGGCAAGAATAAGTATCAAGTTGTGTGCCTAGTAGCGCCGGAACTTTTATATCCGCTCATACTGGGATCGATTTCATGAAACAATATGGGGTTGTTATCAACTTAGAAAAAAATACCATAACGTTAAAACCGAATAATCAACAGGATCTCGAATTTGATTCGTTCACATGGAATTATTGGGAGGCGAATTGTTTAAAGGAAGAAGAAGTGAAGCTGAAAATTCGTTCGCATGTGCAAGGAAATTCTAATCTTAATGAAAATCAGAAGAAACAATTAATTGAAGAAATAGAACTAACAGATAAAACGCCATTCACGGGTTACCAATATGTCATTCCAGAAAAACATAAGGAGGAGGTGGATAAGCTCATTGCTACAATGGTTAAAGATGATATTATCATGAAGTCCAAAACCTCTTATCTAAGTCCGATAGTGCTCGTAGAAAAGAGTAATGGGAAGATAAGGTTGTGTTTAGATGCAAGACGATTGAATCAAGTTACCCTACCGTACAGAGACAGACCGTTGCGTGTAGAGGATTTAACTAATCAATTATCCGGCATCAAGTGGTTGAGTTCAACCGACTTCACTGCATCGTATTGGCAAATAGCGATAGCACCTGAATGTAGACAATATACAGGATTTATTCACCGGGAATTTCGTATGTTTTCAAAAGAATGCCATTTGGACTCAAGAACAGTGCATCTGCTCTTGTGCAATGTTTAGACAATATCATTGACAGAGAAATGTCTAGCGATGTTTTTATCTATATTGATGACGTGCTCGTGTATTCGAAGACATTTGAAGAACACATGAACAAGCTAGATATTTTGCTGAAACGTCTCATTGAAAATAATTTACAGTTGAATTTGGAAAAAAGTAATTTTGCACTAAACAAGTTAAATTCCTGGGGTATGATTTGACAGTCAACGGAGTCAAGATGAACTTGGAGAAAATGCAAGAAATAGATAAGATTGCACCGCCTAAAAACACGAAACAACTCAAAAGTTTATTAGGTTGCGTGAACTATTACTCAAGGTTTATTCCTAATTTCGCCATGCACATTGAAATATTCTTCCGTTGCTGCGAAAGCACACTAGATGAAAGCGGGAATACAATTGGAAAGTATAATTTCAAAGTTTAAGACAATTTAAAGAATAGAATAAATGTAAAGAGAAAGGATAAAAGAATAAAGACGAAAGAAGAAGGAGAAGAAGAAAGAAGAAGAAGGAGAAGGAAGAAACAAGATAGCTCGACATTCCAGAATCAAGACAGAAGAAAGGAAGAGCATCAGTTTGGTTAAAAGATTTTTCGGCATATGAAATCAAATTCCACAAAAATCTTTTTCCGAAAGAAGGGGTTATGTGACCATCCGTTTGCCGAGGTCTCGGAAAACGGAGCACATCAATATTCAAGAATAAGATGAGCTGTTTGAACGCGCGCCAACGCGCATGAATACAATCCGAAAATGAAAACTACGAACTATATCCGTAAGGGAGCGTCTCGGTAGAGTATGCGACACCGAGAGTCGGAGAAAGAAAGCTTTCTTTCTGAAGTAACAGCTGGAGAGTGAGGACCTACCGATCACGAGAAGGGCACCTCGTACTGCTACGGACTTCAGGACTGCATCTACGATAAAACTCTTCAAGACATTCGAGGAGGTAATTATCATATTACAAGGCATTAAAACAATTCATCAGGAAAAGGATGAAAGTATAAGTGACGCATTTAAAATCTTTGTAAGAGAGAGGAGTGTGAATAGCATGAAACTAACGAGGCCATTCATTTCTTTTCTTTGCAGTTTTTTTTTTATTTTTATATTTATTCTTCTTATACGATAGACTCAGTTGTCGTATTGTAGATTCTTTTAAATATGGAATTAAAAGCTAGTTACATTCTATAAAGAATACGAAAAGAGTATCAACGGAAAACGAGACGGAGGCCACATCGTGAGTTGAACAACGGTACTGGAAAGGGCGACCGTGCGGTTCTGCAGAGGGCGGCTTTGCTCCGACCGAGCTGCAAGGACAAGGACACCGAGCGACTGGAAGAGTCGACGCCGTAGATTTCTACGCCGTGAAAAGACACAGTAAGCAATTTTCTCAAGAAAAATAGAAGTAGATATTAGAAGGAATAATTTGTTTCGGAAAGAAAGTATTAGTACAGGTTCTTTATACCGATATTCTGTAAAAAATAGAATCAATCTTTTCTTTCAAGAAAAACTTAGCTAATTGTAAAGTTGCAACTAGGGAATTTACGACTGGAATGATTAGGCAAAGTTTTAAGTATTCTTTGAAATTGATTTAAATGAGAGAAAGGAAACAGTGTAGTTAATTATTGAGAGTGTAAGTTGTTTTCTTTTTTTCAGCAAGACAAAATTCTTGTATATGTAAAGTGTTTTATGTTCATTTACTGTAACAGCAATTTAATTAGAATATACTTAAGTAAGTGGAAAGTGATTCGACTTGAGTTTCTGTGTAAATGCATTCAATCCACAACGGCCCACATGACCCTGATCCCCGCTATTCTAATTGTATTTTTTTATTTTGCGCCCACCTTGAAAACCCATTCTGAGCTAGCCGGCGGAGGGGTGGGTCGCAATATTCCCACAGGTGCTTCATTTAAATATTTTAATGATTTTTTAAGAAAAGGAAATATGACTGATTTCTTAGATTTTGATTTTCTAAATACGTATTGGTAATTCTAAAACGCTTCTTTTTTTGCTGAGAAAGGTTTCCACTTGTACATAGAAATGTCTCTCTAATAGTTTGGAGAGAACTCTCATTGGAAGGTAATTTTTAATTTCATTTCTGTGACCATTTTTGAAAGACGGTCTAATCTTAGGTGCTTTGAAAATATCTGGAAATGTTCGGGACAGTGCTTAATGGTGCATTAAATACGTCAGTTAACGGGTGAGTAATGGCAGCGGCACCGGTCTTTAACAAACAATCAGGACAATCCCTAAACCGGCCGAATATTAATTTTTTAGTTTACCGATAATTCAAGAATTTCATAGAAAGACATTTCGGAAACCAACACTGTTTCGAAATTTTTTTGAGAAACGTCTGATTTTGCATTTGTGGCGTAAACACTTCGTGTGGTCAACTGAAACCTTCGGAATTCTCTCTACAACTTCAAAAGGTTTCTGTGGAACATGTGGAGCTCGGCGTACAAAGTGTATCAAAATCCGAGATCGTCGCGTGGGAAGCCCTTGACCACTTTACATACAATGAATCGAGTAAGAAATTTGTAAAGTTAGTAAGAGATAAGGGGTCTAGTTTTGAGTTCTACAGTGTCAGTATTCAATATTTCTCGTCACGATACTACCAAGCTTCATCTTATTGTAAGTCAGTGAACGCTTCGCTACATATTTCCGAGCTGGGGCGACTAAAATCGAAAACTGGTCATCAGGATTTAGATAAAATAACCTTAAATCTGTATAACGTATAATTTCCGTCATATTCATTCGAAAATACTTCTCACGAACCAACAAGACGCCTCATTCTTGTTCAATCATCTTTAGCCAGCACCCTGTGGTTGATATAAACATTAGCCAGATGAAGTTCGAAATGATTTTTTCAACGACAATCGTACATATTTATCCACGCCATGTAGGTAAAGTGCGATTTAATTTGCACTCCTAATGTTAAGCCTATTTCGGTCTTTCTATTTTGATCTTTGGCTGTGACATCTCTGCAATATATATCAATATCAATTCTTGTATCTTATTATTTCGTGTGCGCGGAGGTAGCTATGAACAGTACATATGGAATAAATCATGAACTGATATTTGAATTAATTGGTAAAGAATGTTGCGCATAGATACGTAAGCTATTTATGCTATGTAATTCACATGAATAAAATTTAATAATGACTAACGTAAAACATGCATGCGTATTAAAAATATATAATGTAATGCATGCCACAATACTATATGAATAAACTGCATCTAGAGGGTAATGAACAATTCTCTAATATTAATTTTGAGAGAGAGTTGTGCCCAGTCGTTACATTCGTTAATTCTTTTAGGTAGACATATTGTGAAACATAAATATGTAAAAAAAAAAAACATATTTTTTTCCATTGAAACTGTTTCAACTGACAGTTTCTTTGGAAAGAATCAATACACCAAATATAACATACTATCCAATAATGTATCATTAGCGGAGCTCTCTGCGATGCGTAAGTCCTTGTTCAATTTAATAATCTAATGAACTCTGTTGTCCTCCTTCGTAATGCTCAATCTTAATTTTGTATGCGCAACACAGGTATTTGGGCTTGCATGTCAGAACGGGATGCACAATCTCAAAACGTGTTTCATGCAGATGAACTGGGTTGGTAGCCTTGCAGTCGGGTCAACACGGAGTTGTTTTGATTTTGTGTATAGAATCGGTATCTGAGACATTCAAAGGAGAAACGAATGACTTCGGAAATGCAATCTAATCGCTTTGATTTGATTTCATTTGGTTTATTTTCTTCAAAGAACAGTGAAACCTGTATGCGACGTACAGGGAAAATGTATAAATTGCACACAATTTCTTCAGTACTAGAGTCTCTTCCCCCACCTTTAACTATAAATAGTAGAATAATGAATGAAAGTACTAACAAGGCATGTTAACATTTGGAAACTAGGCAATTTTGCTTCCGGGCTATAGAAAACGGAGCAGCATTGGTGAACTACTTTGACTTATTAGCATTTCTGACAAAATAGTAACCCATTTTCACCGGTTCTGTTCCTGCCACAACCAGCAAAAGGAGAACTCAAAACGTGCGCATAGTGAGGATACATGTATATCCAGAAACAAAACAAGGACCATCTCAACATTATCTCAAAGTTTCGGGGAAACTGGACAAAAATCTGATCGGGATGAGGATATTGAACCAGAAGCTGAAGTACATTACTTGTTACAGACATATTAAGTATTTTTAAAATTGTACAATACTCATGAAAATTAATGCCTTGTAACTCTCTGGTAAAATAAAAATTATTTTCCTTTTTGATGATCAGTATAATTTCTGAATGTAGACAAACAGAAATTCAACAGAAAAGATGATACGTGGCACGATAACTTGTGTATCGATTTTAATTGTTTAATATCATATGGAAATATGTTGTAAATTAACGTACATGAATTATAAATGGTTATCTTGTAGTGATCTGTTGATACTACTAATGATTTACTACGCACTAATGTACTAATGATTTAATAATAATAATAATAATAATAATAAGAAGAAGAAGAAGAAGAAGAAGAAGAATAAGAATAATAATAACAGTTGACAGTTGGAACGTGTATCTCTTGTTCATGGTAACCGAGATGCACGAGTGGAAACAAGTTAAATTGTGATGATAGTAGTAATAATAATAATAATAATAATAATAATAATAATAATAATAATAAAATACTTAAGTGATCGTATGCAAGGAGATCATTATATGACCTCCACGTGTAAAGAAAACACGGTTTAATATCAAATTTATTTGCTTCTTGGCAGCATTTAAAGATAAATCATTAAGGGCTATGACATAATATGTTGCAATTCTAAAGTAAGTCGTAAAATTAGGATTTTCATCTTCTTAGAAGAGCTAAGATGCTTAATGAAACCTAGTAGCATTGTAATTGGAATGAACAGTAAGAAAAAAAGGAAGAAAGAGATCGTATATTCCTTTAGAGAAACATAGAGTTCCATAATAGAGAGAGAAACGTATAAATTCAGCACAGTGCTTCTTGGGCGGGGCAGGCTACTTAGCTGATAGGCCACAGAGGACAATCGTCACCATGAAGTTTCAAATTCCTGAAGAACGACAAAGCGACGTAAGAACGATTTTTGTAATAATTACAAAAGATCGTATATATATTCCAAGTTAAACTAGAAAACAGAAAGCGTAGGCGATATCGGAAACACTCGCATGGCAGAGAAAAAGCTGAATACTCCTTCTCGAGCTTAGGCGCCGATTCTTGTCCACGTAAATAACGGTAGTCAGCAGACAGAAGGCAATTCAAAGACGCAGTTACAATTTTGTATAAGCTAAAGGGAGTCAAGTTCGGTAGGAAATAAAAATGTCATATTATCGTAACAAATGAAAATAGTCGTTGAATAAAGTGTAGAATAAAAAAGGAAAAACATTTGAAATTAATGTGCTCAGCAAAAACATAATACGATTTATGAGATGTCCAAAGTTGGAAATTTTGCTTTATTTGATTAATTAATTTTGTAAATAAAAGAATGTTGAGCTAAGTTGTACGTAATTTTGTATTTGTTTCGGGAGAAGAGAGGATATTTGAATACTAAGTTATAAATTTGACACTTGTTTGTAAAAGAGAGTGAAGTGATAAAATAAACATACTTAATTTTTGAAACAGTCACAATTTGAAATATTTTAAACAGTGAAGTCAACTAAGAGGTGATCACATTTTTGTGATGGTTATACAATTAACACAGTGTGTTTTGGTATGTATTTTGTTTCAGATAAACATATTTTAAATTTTTTTAATTAAAAACCTTGGTTAATACCGTATGTATTTTGTATTATTTCGAACAATACCGTGTTTACAATATTTGTCTAAATATAGTACAGTGTTTTCTGAGCTCACACTTGACGAAAAACAAATCAAATCCTGGACATGAAAATAACAGTAGTTTAATAAAAGCCGTGAACTTTAAAATAGATTTTGAACAGCTGTCGGTAATATTAAGGTATTTATGTAAAAGTTACTGGTCAAAATCATTGTAAACAACAAATAGACTTGCTCTCTACAACCACGAAACAGCTCAGTGTGCACTTATTGAAGATTAAGGCAGACGTATGTTCTCTTCGGGCTGGGCGAAGACAAAAGTTTCGAGAGAAAAACATGGCTGCATTGCCCGCAACGAAAACGGGGTTGCAATTCTGTACCTTTCTAGAAAAATAACAAAGGTGTTCTGCATTCTTCGGCAGCTATTGTTTTGTCTCCATAATGGGTGAATTTAATTCTTTAGGAAAATTTATTGCTTTCAGTGCTGTTTATGCTAATTATATTAAATTATTGATATATTAACAAATTATGTATTCCGCAATAAAAATTCCAACTGCTTCTCAGGAAAGTAATGTAATGACAAATTATTTTGAATTGAAAGGTTTCCATAGAAATTGTAACCACCAGCGTTACAATATATCATAAATCCTTCTTTGACCCATCATTTAACTTATAAAGTAATATCGATATTGATTTATCAGAAAAGACACTTTTGGTTTTGTCGCCCTGCGTGTCCCAGATGGTTGTGGAGGGAATCTCTCTCTGTAGGGAAATTAAGGTTCAGGGTTCGAATCCCTATAAGGCATGGATGTTTTTACCTTGTTTTTGTAGCGTAGAAGGGAATGATAATTTACACGTCTCTCATATCATGCACATCATCATTCTTGAATTCATAACACTTTAATGACATGCATCGTCAAACCAGCCAAAGGATGAAAACTAATAAATGAAATTTAAACTTCGTTGATGTATACTCTCAGGTTTTCTACATAAGTTTTGATTTTTGATCTTTTAGAAATTCAACGGTTCATTGCGTAAGTTAAATAATGACTACTACTATAATGCATTTTAATAAACTCATATCTCGATTGGTTTATCGCCGGGTAATTGAACCTTCCCTCCAATCCTTGGGGCAAATGCGGAATAGATTTCTTATTTATAAATATACACATTTCTCTTTCCAAATGTTATATAAAGTTTTCACAACTTTTGGTATGTATTAATGAATTAGAGTATTTTTAAAGTCCAAATTTGATGATCGTTATATAGCGAATTTTCATAACACTACACGTAAATCAGGTCTTATCCGTAATACGTGCTGGCCAGTAGCACTTGTTCCCAAAACCTGCTGAATCTGGAAAACACCAAACAAAAGGAACGCCCAAGTGAAGATAAAAAATATAAAAGAGGTGAACTGCTCCAGAGAAAGGCTTGGAATTTCTGATTTCGCGAAAGACGTAGGAGAGGCTGAGTACGGCGGCGCTATTGGAGTTTTGTGGGGCTGGACCAGCGAGGGAGGGGGAGGACGACGTTGAGGTGGAGTGGCCGGCAGCGCTCAGACTCCTAAGGGAAAACGAGGGCGAAGGACAGATGGCGTGAGTTCTTTCCGTTCAATAGGCATCGCTCCAGAATGCTCTCTCAAACAGCCAGCAGCATCCACGGAGACCACCAGCAAACATCGATCCGAAGATCTACGTAACGGAGAGAAATGTTGAAGAGAGCAACTTTTGTTTTCAGCACTTCTTATGTCTAGGTGTGATGAGGACATTCTTAGAATGTGAAAATGTTATATTAATCACTAGGTTGTATGTCTTTTCGAGTAATATTTGGTTGCTTCTTTTTTAGACTACAATTATTTTTTTTTATTTTCTTGGGACTGATAAATAAATCCATTCATTCTGTTAATATTTAAATTTGGTGAATTGATTTGTATTTCTGCACCTAAAATATTAATCGATCAAATAGGAGTTATTGCTCGAGAAACGATTTGATATTGGATTGAAACTGACTCCCACTGAGCATTGAAGCATTAGTGATTTCTTAGCACTACTGATTAGCACTATTCTTTTTCGTTCTATGGTGGTACAGACTAGTTCGAGTCTCGACTTGGCAACCGCGAACTCGCAGTAATTATGGGAGATGGGTCATATTGTCGGTGCAAAGCAATGTGATACATCTAAAAAAAATACCATTTTTCAGTTGAGTGAAAAAACATATGGAGTTTTATTTTAGTAGAAAAAATTCAGAAAGATTGTTTACAAAGCAGCTTGTACGTAAAATAAAAAAATCACTAAAAAACTTTCGTTTTACCGTCTAACAGTGTAAACTCGCGTCGTTTGATAAGTGTAGTTGCGTTAACGTTCGAAGAAATGCTAGTGGAACGTAATTTACAGGTTTGACATTTATATTGGAATATACAAACAGGCTATGGATTTTAGCATATGTTTTATTAACAGGTAAAGTACCAAACAGTGTCACCATGTGTGTCTCTGTGCCATTTCGTAAACGTTAAGTTGTACAAAATCATATTAATATCCCAAATAATTAACCATAGCTTATATACAATATTTAACATCACTTTTATTTTTATTTTTATTTTTTAATTTTGACCCTTATTAAAGCCACGCATTTTCATCGGTAAAAAATACCAAACAAAACTGGTGTTGCTAGAACTACAATTTCTTTATCGCATTACTTCTAAATTTTCAATTTTCGAAACTTCAGAGAGTTCAACGAAAATGAGACCTGTGCCATAGCAGTGCCTTTAAGCATTCTTTGTTATCCGTTAAAAAGTTGAACATGACTACCTTGAATCTAATTAGGCTTGATTTACCCGGCATCTTTGATATTATTTGTTCATTGAAGATAAACGAGAGCCCAGGCTCCGATTTAATCGAGAATTTATTCTTAAAAAACTATTTTTTCTATTACAAAACCACTAATCATTTTATTTAATCTGTCCTTGCTCACTGGTATCTTTCCGAACTGTTGGACCAGGCGAATACCGGAGCACTACTTTAACAAACTGGCCATGAACCGCGCGTGATCTTTCCTTCCTCTTCCTTGTCCTATCCTCACCCCTTACACACACACACACACACACACACACACACACTTACACTAATATGCACAACACTACCACACATGCCGAGAGACCGGTCGGGAGCTTAGAGCTTGTCCCGGCTCGGTTGGTGCCTCGCTGGTGGAAGATGACCTGAGTAGTTGACGCGCCCTGAATCAATAACAACCAACCAACTAACTCGAACTGTTGGAAGCTTAGCAAGATAACACCGATCTACAAGAAAGGTGGCAGATCTAATCCTTCAAATTATAGATCAATATCAATATTGAGATGTTTTCCGAAAATATGTGAGACACTGGCAACAGACGTACTAAAGGAAGGTATTAAAGGAAGGTAAAAACTTATTTTCCAAATTTGAACAAGGCATTTTCAGAAGTCTATAAATCTACACTAATTTAATCCTATTCAAAAACTTTTTGATATAATCATTAGACAATGGCTCCCAACGTGATGTAATCTACTCAGATTTCTCCAATGCATTTGGTCCGATAAACTTTGATATAATTATTGCTAAGCTTTCCATGCTGAGTATTGGCGAGCCATTATCTGGGATCCCATATTTTTACCTCAAGAAAGCAATATGATTAACATAATGGCGAAATGTTGCGTTTACTGTTTACTCTGGTGTACCTAAAGGATCCCATTTACGACATTTCAAGAAAAGATTGGTGCCGTTTTCGAGAAAAAATCTCTTTTCTATTCAAAGAGAAGAGAAACTTTCTCTTCTTAAGAAGTAGGGGCATAAGGAAAGGAAGCACATACAGAAAAACTTCAAACTGGAGGAAAATATAACAAAAATGGGGTATTAATCAATTTTAACAATTTTTATACTTTTAATAATGTTTACGACAATCTTTACTTCATTCTTAAACATCTAAATGATAAATGAAATTTCCTTTTTAATGTAGAATGTTGCAAAAAGAGGCCTTTACTTTCAACGGAGTCAGACTAAAAATAGTAAAATTGGTCCAATTAATGTCATGAATAGACGTGATATGTTTGGGGTGAAGTCACCTGCGTTTATTATTATTATTATTATTATTATTATTTTTTTGTTGTTGTTGTTGTTGTTGTTGTTGTTGTTGAAATGTTATTTGATTTTTATCAAATGTTTTTAGTTTGACCTAATGCCAAGATAACTCATACTAATGATTGAACCCGACGTAATGACGATATCTCTAATAGTACTCACGTATGTTTTAAAAAAATATGTTTTCATTCAGAAGAATGTAGTTTTTGATTTTGAATTTTTATTTTATGCTTGTTTTTTTGTTTCCATACTATATTAATTACTATACTTTTAGTATGACTGAAGTGTGTGCTAATCAACCAGAATAAACGTTAATTATTTTCCTATATGTTTTATGCTTTTGAGTTGGTGAGATCAACTATAAAAACTTTTAATATAGTAATGAGATTTAAACTAATAGGGTCAGTCGGGACTATTATGATTCAGGAAAGCATCTTCTATACTATTTGTAGCAAAGACATGAAAGAAGCATTGTATATGTGACTTTTGGTGCTAAAGACGTATACGAATTAAAAAATTATTTAAGACCTACAACAACTCGCAAACAAACAAAAATGTGCATCAAAATAGCCCAACCTAATGGGGCTAGTACGATGTATCGATGCGGCTAAAGTGATAGAGCTTGATATCTTTATGAATAATTAAAAAACAACGACCGGTATAAAGTTTGACACCTTGAAGTCTAGTGTCTCAACAGTATCTTTTTAATTTTTTTATCTTTTTCTATATGCATGTTATAAGACATTGTTTCCGATCAGTCTGAAAGTTCAAAAAGGATACTTTATTTTAAAGTTTAAAAATCATTGTTTAATTTTGTTTTAGTTTAGTAAATAACCAAAGAATTGTAAAATACATTTAAGTGTAATAAGAAAGTTAACGTATGTAAAAAACTTATTGAATGTTGCAAGTGTATGGAAGTAATATCGTCACATCGGTTTCACAGAATAGAACATGCGAACCTTTGTTCTAGCATATTGCTTTTTATAGTATTTTCTGTATTCTGAGATGAAATTAAATAATTAAATATTGTTTCAACATATATTTATACGTTGTTTCATAGAAAACCTTATTGTACAGAAAGATAAATATTACAATTCCGAGTTGTAGTTTTAGGGGTTTATGTGCGTATAACTGTGCCTATATTCTTAAAACAACAAAACATTTAAAAATATTACTTTCTTGTTGCAATTTTTTCAATTAAAATTGCCCCAACATTCATATCACATTAGTGCCATAAATCGTATCATATTAACAAAAAAAATAAGGTTGCATATGTAATGGCACGATTAATATTTTTGAAATCTTTTTACACAGAAAAATAGATTCATTTTTTGAATGATTATTTTCAAAATATCCTGCCATCAAAAATGACGAAGTGACATGAAAAGTTTCCGATCTTGGCGGAAAAGTTGTTAACTTAAAAAATAAGTAATTTAGTCTTTGATTTTGTGCCAATACTGTAACATTTTGATTTTCTGCTTTACGGATATTATTAATAGAATATATTCATATTATTTGCTATTCTTTGGGTTAATTTTGGATATCAATATGTAATATTTCTTAAAGTGTATCACATTAAACCCAATTTTTTGCTGTATCACATTAGTACACCAATTGACCCAAATATTTTTTTATTTAGAAAACTGGGAATGAATTCAACATTATTTAAAACAAAATTGTTAACTTATAACATGTTTATAGATACAATGTAGTTTTTAAGATTCTCAATTATTTTCGAGAACAATTCTTTCAAATATTTGTCACCCCACACCATCAATATACCAATCCAGGAACCTGTCCGGACCATAATTGTATTGGTAACTCAGTGATAAGGGTGAACTAGAAGACGATGAACAATTGCGCATTGTACAATTTAATTCGAATTTGGAATAAAAATTGTTACTAAAATATTTATGAAAGAAATTTATTTTTTAACCATTTTTATCTTAAAAATTCAAAGCACAAAGAAACGTAAAAAAATTAAAATTAAGAAAGAAACACGTTTCTCGATGTCTACGAAGGATTTAATGAAAACAAGTTGACATTTTTTTCATTCAGATACATTGACGAAAACATTTTACTTCATTTCTCCAGGTGGCAGTATTCACCATCTTATGAGGCTAGACGCTTTTCTCCGCGTTTCAAAAATAGGTTGATTAGACAACAATTTAACAATTGAACCGATAAGATTTGACTCGCTGCTAAAAAGGTTTTCGTGAGATGACTGATCTACTACGTAATACTACGTAGCCGTTACAAATATTGTGAGAAAGTATGTGCTTCTGTAGTACCACTAGTTTACCTTCTGTAGTACCATTTATTTTATTTATCTAAGTTTCTAATATTTGATAGTATTGTTGTATACAGTATATTGTACATGAAAAATGACTATCTTGCTGGTTTGTGTAACTGAGATTTGATGAATGAATTTACTTCGACGGGAATTGTGTTTTCATAACTCACTGAAAGAAATAGAAGAACGGCAAGAAGAGCAAATGTATTATATATAAATATCTTTCTGTAAAGGTCATTAATAAATCGTGATGTTAATTATATATATATTTTATGATTTCAATTTTCTAAAAGTTGATATCCAACCTATTTTTTTGTAGGAACTGCTTGCAGTATAAATCTGGCGTTAACTAACAGATGTTAGTTAGGAATAAAGTTAGTTTCCGTTGCATGACCGATAACTTACTATAAATTTTATATTAATGTCAAAGTTGTTTTTAATATTATAAAATATTTACATTTCGCTTGATCTTCCAGTAGTCTTCCAGTGTATACTTAACAACTTGTTGCGTAGGTGATTTTCTTCACAGTTTGCATCAGACCGTATTGCAGAAACGTGAGTTCAATATGGCAGATGTTTTCAGAAGACGAGGCTTAAATCTCCGATTTCCAATACCAACCTCGCATTGCTCCTCCATTGTTTCGCGGTGAATTATTGAAATAAGGCACCGAAAGAACGAGCACATTCAACACACAGGTCGACAGAAGGGCGAAAATCGATTGTTTGTATGTCCGTGAAAAATTGATAGTCCTGGTGAAAACAATTGAGGAATAACAGGAATTGAGGCCAACGCGCGAATTGCGTAGTGAATTTGGAGTATATTTCCATTTCCTGCATTTTTCCAGAAGCAAATAAAATCAATGGAAATTAATTTTCAGAAAATAGCATTAAGATACGAAATTAACATGAAATTCCCTGATAAATTGAAGTAGTATTTTTGTGGAATCACCCCTTGCTTTTGCCTTCTCGCTTTAAGAAACAATTTTATAACTGTTGTTTTTAAAAATTTCTCTGTATTAAATTCTATTATAAATATCTTTCTGTAAAGATCAATAATAAATCGTGATGTTAATTATATTTATTTTATTAATTCAATTTTCAAAATATGAACGTTTCCAAACCGGTTTTACTATCTTCAAATAATCTTGTAAATTCAAGAACGATGTGAACATGCACTCTCATGGTTTCGAAATGTTCTATTTAGCTTTTTATGTCTGTTTATTACATACTTAGTAAAGAGAAAATATTGTGACGCTGCAGCGGAAAGTAGAGTTTTTTCTCATAACACACATTGTTTGTCTTGATATCGACAACGGAAAAAGAGTAATCTATGTTCCCACGACAAATTTCTGAAGAAAATGTAGACGAAAATTAAGAACACAACGAAGGTCTAGGAAATGATGATGGAGGGGGAAAAGATGATGGTGGAGGAGGAGAAGATGATGATGATAGGGAGGAGAAGATGATGATGGAGGAGGAGAATATGATGACGATGATGGAGGAGAAGAAGAAGAAGAAGAAGATGATGGAGGAGGAGAAGATGATGATGATGATAATGGAGGAGGAGAAGATGATGATGATGGAGGAGGAGAAGATGATGATGGAGGAGGAGGAGATGAAGCTGATTGAAACGAAGAAGAAATTCAGAAGTGAATGATGTGTTCTAACGCCGTAGAATGCGCAGTCTAAGTACATTCACACTCTGCCGCTCTGTGTGACCTTCGTGCTAGAGAACATCGCCACTAGTGCGCGCGTTGGCTCCATTGTACCGTCTTCGAGCGCAAGGCATCACAAAGGAGTTCGAGCTCATAAAGAATCCCAGTATCCTCATTGATGGGATCGCACACAGGCCTTTCAAAAGATTATCAATCTTCTGCGAGAAGAAGCCTCAGAGAAGCGATAGGTTCGCTGGCCAAGCACACAATTGAAATTAATGGTTGTGTTCCGGTTGCGACCCCCACAAATGATACGCCGTTCGATGGCGCATCCGGTCAGCTTCCCGTTCCGATTACGGCTACTAATGGCTGAATAATCGCTGCGGTTTCTAAAGCCGTCTACCATGCATGCGTCATTTATTACGACGTTCTAAGAAAGCCCCGCTAAATCGGAAGCATTTTGAAATAATCGCACGCTTTCGTTAACGATTTTTCAACGGACTTTTCGAGGTTTTGTTAATTGGATTATGCTAGTAGTCTCCTCACGTTTTGTTACTTTTTCCGCTCCCCATCTATTGACATTTTCACCATTTTTGTTAAGGGATATTGAGTTGAATATTAATCACCTCGTCTTAAATAATCGTTAGTCGCGATCACGAAATGTCTTTGCTTTTCAGAATGTGCTTGAGATAAACGCACTTACTCATTTTAAGATCTACAATTAATACTTTACGAAAAACGTGTATAAATGAAAAAGTTCGTTAAAGTAAATATCAAATACAAAAGAGCGAGATAAGAGAATTTTTCAGTCAAAACAGATAGATTGAAAGTTCCCTTCTACAAACTTACATCTGTGTATTGATACAAGACGAAAGAATATTTCTGGAAATTCTAGCACATCTTCGTGCTTATTCTTCCCATAAAAATCGACAGTATCGTGGTGTATTGACAAAGTCTCCCCAAAGAAGTCATTTCAATGTTGGCAATATTGGGACACAATACGCTTCTAATTTTTAAAAGAGCCGGCGGAGAGAATGTTTTTTGTGCAAACTGTGAGCATTTCGACGCAAATCCTCGCGGGGGTTTCCTTTGCGGAAGGCATGAACGTCATTTCCATAGCTCGCGGATGTTTATGCTGATGAGCTCTCTTCCATCGCCAATCTCCTCCCCCGAACTCGCGCTTCGCTTCAGCCCCGCCCCCGCCCCCTCCTCCGCCTCCGCTCGATAAACAGTGCCAGGGGACATGACACGTGTCCCCCGCGAGGATTCCTTCTCTCCCTCTCCCTTTTCCACCCGTTTCGCTTCGTTCTTTCCTCCTTTCGGTATTTTTTTCCTAAACGTCATCTGCCAAGTTATTCGACAACGGGGATATTGCGCTCTAGGCGTGGCATAGTGTGGAGATTTTGATGGCACTATATCGGAATATCAGATAAAGGGACGTGAACGTAATGCTAAGATGAAAGGAGAAGTACTGGAAAGAATTTTTCTTGTAGGAAAATGAGGCATTCAAGTACTCGCCTGAAGTCTGACGAAACATTGGGTGAATATTTATTGTTCAATGTTTTATCTCTTTTATTTCTGCGATACATTCAATTTTTCAGGAAGCTCAGATGTTCAGATCAACTTTAGATTTAATAATTAATATTTCAGCTACTATTGATACCATTTATAGAATATATTTTATTCTTTTGTTTGAAAACTAATATTTTTACTTAATTGCGTATTTACGATATTTACAAAAGTACATTTTTGCAAGTATTTATACTGCTGTCAGTATATATTCCAACCAATATTTATGTATCATGAGTAATGTAAAAGACGAAGGAATGTGATATTCACTTTATATTTAAAAACAATCTGTCGTAATTTTATATTTTCGTACACAAAGGTTATTGGTGAAAATGCAAGGTTGTGGACATGATTACCTTTAATTTTAATTAGTTTAAATTTAAGAGGTTAAATTTAACAGTGCCTTCTTAAAAAGATACACATTCAGTATAGATATTTTCAAAAACGTATTACAAAACTTATTATATGGACAGGAGGTAACCTTTTTACCTTTCATCGAACGAATGGCGTCGTGAAGCCTCCACGTTTGAGGTCGTGGCGGATGCACGCTTTCGATATGTCGAGCAGATGCAATTTATTACGCGACGTTTGACACGTCTCTTAAAATGGAGCTGCTCCGGTCGCATTGCTGGCTGACCACTCACACGGGTGAAAGCGAGAGTGGGGTTCTAGTCTTTTTGTCCAGTCCAAACAAATTTCATTTCACAGGGAGAAGCAACCTCTCATCTCCTCTTCAATATTTGTACTAAAGTACGTGGAGGTTTCATCCTGTCAATTGTGAGTACTGGAAATGTCACATCCGAGAGAAGGTAGTTTAAATGCGTAAGTTGTTAATGTGCCAACTGCGCCGAAGGCAGATGCAGATATCGACCACATTGACAAAGTTCCAGAGAATGCTTCGTTTTGGTTTCTTTAGACGTTTGAAAAATACATTGCAGCGGTTGCTCGGTTGCATTAAATATCGACCACATTCTCACGAATGCGTAAAGGAACATAGATTACAATTCTGAGTGAAAGAAATATTATTTGCCGTTGTGAGAATCATACTAACAAAATAAAACAAGAATTACGAAACCTTCGATATCAAGAAGGTTGCACACCAGTTGTGTCAATCCACGAAACTTTACAACTAATAAAATTTGAGAAAATTAAAAGAATTGTTTTTAACTATGAAATTTATTTTAATTCATAAAAGCTATCGATAATGTGTAAAGTAGATGGAAACTTCTTAATCTTTCATAAATACACGTGTCAAAGGAGGAAGGATACAAAATAACTAAATGAGTATTACAAAGTATATGAAAAAATCTGACGTACTTATGGTACATATGGAGGTAATCAACAAGTATTTTACAATTTTTGTCGAGGAAACCTTACGTACTTTAAAACTAAAAACTCTATTTGTATGCATTGCACAATGTTACAAGTGACATTCGAACTGCACATCACCCCTAATCCGAAGATGCATTCTACCAGTTTTTACCACATCAAGTGACTGCACTTAATCAAAATCAAGATACATTTACAGGTATGTATTTTCAGAAAATATGAAAGGAGGTCATCGTTTTACGTTGTGACAAGATTGTTGTCACAGTGGCACCCGAGTTTCTGGTCCGCCAATTCGCCATCTGGACCAGTCCAATCGCAAGCAAGCTCCAATTGGATTTGTTCTCCTCGTCGCCGTTTCATCCCAGATTGAGTGTCAAATCGCGCGTCTTTCTCTCTTCTCCGGGCTCTAGCGCCGCACAGTGGGGCGAGAAAGGGGAAAAGTTGTCAAAGTATTTTGAAGAGTTTTTCGGAATTTGTGGCAATTAAAAAATACATTTTATAATTAAATAATGACTTATTTAATTGTTTAACCTTTAAATGATTATTTACATAACCTCAAAGTCAGAACTTTCATCACGTGACTATTGTTCTGTAAGTGAATTTGTACTTGAAACCACTGACATTGGTGTAACTTTTAGATGCAATGTCTTTGTGAAACCTTTTCTCTATTCCATTAGTGAAATCAGTGGATTAGATGCAATTAACAGCCTGCGAAGCACTTCTTTTTTCTTCCAGGTTGCACGTTTTTCTTTTTTTGTTTTTAATGAGTTTAATAACTCCATACAGATCCCTCCTTGTTAATAAAGAGCTCTCAGTACCAGATCATGAAGGAAAAATAAAAGAAATGAATATTATAGGTAGAAAGGCTAAAAAAAACTAAATGTGCATCATCATAAACAAAGTACCTTAACGCAAAATAGGGCAAACATGAACAAACTTTGATTAATGTTTTGAAAACTAGATGAATTCCAATATCAGATTCAGTTAATATCAGATCCCGGAAACGCCCAGAAGGAAACAAGAAGACAATATTAAAAATAAGATTTTAAAATTTCATTCCATTGTGACTCGTGAAGTTTCTACTTGGAATTACAAAATAATTATTCAAGTAATATGTTTTTAGAAATACATATTTAAAGTACATATCTTCAGGTATTGTATCCATAGCACATACGATTGTAATAGTAGAGAGAAAAAAAGATTTGCACCGAAAAACACACATCTCTTCTTACTGCGCGAGCGAAGAGGTGCGCCGCGCATCGCTAGTGCAAGCTCAAACTTGTACTGCAAGAAGTGGCAAGATTCACCCTTCCTTTTCTGATCGGGGCCGATGAAGGAGACATTTTGGTACTCTTTTCATGAGAAATGGAGCTTCTGAAGTATATTTTGATTTTGGACTTTTTGCCCAATTTCCCCTCCTTCGGCCCCGCTGTGCGCCGTCGCGCAGCGTCACCGTCGCCCTCTCGGCGGGAGGGTGGGTCCACTTACCCTGCACCTGCAGGTGCACCGTGCGCTCGGCTCGCCCGTAGAGGTTCTGCGCCACGCAGATGAAGGCCCCGCTGTCCGACTTCTCCGCCCGAGCGATCGCCAGCTCCGACAGCAGGCCGCCCGTCAGCGGGGTGTCCTTCACCTCGTACCTGCGCAGCCCAGCGGCGCACGCCGCAACACTCATCAGGCAGAGTCACCGTCATTCAGTATCCTCTTTGCGCGCATAGGTGGGCGAGAGGTTAGCTTACCGGCCTCAGTGCGAGGGTTCGACCCCGGCACAGGTAAGTCGATTTTTGAAGGACGAAAAATCCACAGTACCCATGTCACTCGTGGGGCGTGTAAAATAACCCCGGCAGAAGCCCGTCAAAATCTGAGATCTCGGATTTCCCCTGATTCTCGTTCCCCTGACATCTGGTGGAGAAAGTGAGAGTCAAACCCCGGGCGCACCAGGAGACCGCCCGCGCCTGCTCGATAAGGTCCTCAGGCCCGCGTCGGAGGTAGGCTTTCAAGGACGCCAGTGTCGAAAACTCAGGTGAGGAACACTGCCTAAGGCCAGTCTCCCGATTTCTTTTGAATAGCGAAATTATAAATATCGTCTTACCCGGTAGTCTCACCAGGTAGCATTAAAAAGTCGAGAATAAATTATAACAGGTAGCCATTATAGACAGTTTCAAGAATATTGGTTCGGGATAGATGATGGTTCCCAGCACATGCAATACTACACTTTGAATTTCTCTGATAAGTAGATATTAAAGGCGGTAAAACCGGCGCAAAGGATTGCACCACTCTCTACACCAAGGAACCATACTTTATCCTACAGTACAAGGATGCAGAGGATTTGATTTAACTTATATACCATAAACCAGTGAAAAATGTGTGTACCATATGGAGAAGTCTAACCTGCGCGTTTGATCTTGAGCTCAGTGAGTTTCCTCCGCCGATTCCACCACTTTATATCCAGTTGTCAGAAGATCTGAAAATGTGCAGTACCGTGTGTGTGTCTGTGTGTGTATGTGTGAGTATGTGTGTGAGTGTGTATGTGTGTGTGTTTTGAACCACCACTCTAACTAAAACAAATATTCATTTTCCTGGAATTTCTATTATACCCTCAATTGTTATCGTTATTCCTCAACTTCTGTATGTTACCTGGCGTGGCTATCGGGTGAGCGGATAATTAACTGGCGGTGGGCGTTCAGGTGTTTCTAGGGACTGAAATATAATATTGTCCTTGGATTCAATCTGGAATGATGCACAGTAAGATGCGAAACGATCCATTTTCTGGTAAAGTGAGAGTGACGACAGTCTGGGTCCAACCGTTATATTTCTTGCATAATAGATTGTCACACTTTTACAACTGGTGTGTCGCAGGTTCTGCAGTTTTGTAAATAGGTCCCTTGAATACGACAATACCTTACACGCTTGAGCGCGGATCATAGGCCTTGCTTGCGCCGTTCATTAACTCTTTGTCGCTATCTGCTTCTGAGTATGCAAAATAGAACATATATTGGCGGTGACAGATTTACATTCAGCACAAGACATTTCGCGCTTGCTCGTGAGTAGAATAATTAGAGTTAGAATGCATAACTATTTACATATCGCCAGAGAAAATCCTGAGTATCTAAAATTACGGGTGGCAAATCAACTAATAGGGTACATTTTGGAATATACTTTTTACTTCCTCGTATCTACTTCGAAGAAAGATAAAGTTATGTAATGGTGCATGAAAAGTTTCCGATTTTTTGACAGAAAAAAGAGTTTTGTTTGTTGCTGATACTCATAAGGTAAAGTTTTATGTTCTTGTGTGTAGAACATTACTTCCTCAAATACGTTGTCAAAATCCTCGTTTTTTGGGACCTTGATACCGAAAAGTGTTTTGCCAGGTGTTCGTCGGTCGGTCCATCTGTCTATGAATCTGTCTAGACCCTAAATTATGTACCAAATTTTCACTTCATTTAATTTTGGGGGTACATTTAATAAATATCCTATATTTTTAAAATGTTCTTAAAAATGAATCCATTTGTTTTCAATTGTTTTATCCTATGAGCAAAGTACACTTACGACAAAGGCGCAGATCTAATTTTCATTAAAAACTTTGAATTTTCGAAAATTTCTAGAGTATGATTTTTTAAGTTCCTCCTATATATACATTATTGAAAATATTTTCTCTAATTGAAATGCTTTCTTCAGTGTTCCGGAACTTTAAATCATGTCATAGTCACTTTCTTTAAAATGTCAGTAATATTCGCTTTATTTTGAGTGCAATCGTCGTAATAAAAATGCGCAAACATTTTTTTTTAAAAAATTGAGGCAATTCTTCTTTAACATTTTGCTCAAATAGAGTGATATTTTATTCAAAATCAGGCATAGGTAATATTTTCATTAAAATATCTTCAATTTCGAAAATTGCAAAAATTCAATTGTTTTGGGCTTGATTAGTTCACATTATACCTAGAAATTTGTTAACTATGGAAAATAATTCTCAATATTTGATCTTTAATCTTTTCCTGTACACTTTTTAGAAAATATAAGTATTTTCGTCATATATTTATGTTATGCTGTGGAAGAACCACTGCAATGTTACGAATAAAAAAAGCAGTTGAATTATATAAATTGGGCGCTTTTAATATCTGTTTCAATTTATCTTAGTGATAAAGTAATTCATTTCTTTTAAAAAAGTCGGTGTTTTTTTATTTCATTAATAAACATTGAACAACTGGTCACCATTACTCCAATGAGAATTTCCATTTTTTGTCAGTGACAGGTTTATTGGAATTTAATAGCATCCCGTGAAAATGCAGGAAGTTTTCATAAGATGCCGCCAAAAATCAAGTGCAAATAAATTAAAAATGTAAATATTAAATTTTACGTGAGCAATGTTTTATTTGTATTTTTTTTAAATACACAATATTCATTGAGCAATTGATTTAACAAAATTTTGATATCTTGAATAGTTTATATTAAGGACTAAAACAGTGAAGATGTGTAAGAGTATTCTGTTAAAAGAAAGTAAACCTGACAAGGCGTTCCGGATACGATAATGACAAAGAAATGATGAAATACTGGTTACAAAATTTGAATCTTTTCAATCACTCTATGAAATTATACGATATGTGTTGATCATTCAACTTGTAAAGGAATTTTATATCAACGTAATTAAATACTTACAATCATACATAAATCTTGGATGGTAATTTGTAAAGAGGCTTTGCACAATCGTTTATGTGCATACTAAATTAGGTAATTCCTATAAATTTGATATTCGTTTTTGTTTTATTTTCATTAAAAAAACTAGGAACTTCTTTCTTGTAGTAATTACTGTTCTTTTCTCATAACGATACATAGATTAACGCCGTATAAAATAATTTCACTTTTATTAACTAAAAATCAGTGTGTTTTAACGATGAGCTAACGGTAATTTAATATCATTTCAAGAAAAGTGTGCAGTGAAGTGAAAATGTGTCTAACGTTTTATAAAATGAGTTTCTCTTAAAATCGAGAAATTAATTAAATTTATGACGTTGTGATATTCCATTAAAATCTCTTATTTTTTGTCATTTAACGTAATAAAATTAATGGTTAATTATTGAATATGTCTCTTCAATTTTTCTGAAGATGCTACCCATTAGGATATTGCGTGTCTTTATAGGTTATCCCTTTGGTTGACTAGAAAGGAATAAGAGGTGGATTTTCGCTGCTTCAAACGGGGAAATTGCTGAAAAGTCACTGTCGACATTGCTGTTAGCGTCTTTACAAACCAACCAATTTCGCTCGCATTCCACTCTTCAGGTGTTATTTTCCCATGACGACAAGCCCGAGAAGAAAAACGGACAAAACCGTTGATAATCACTCATCGCTTTTTGCCTTTCGAGTCAAAAAACAAGTTTTCACCTGCTCTCTCGAAATCGAATAAGCAATAAACTGCTATTATGTCGCAGTGAGTAGCTCCTCTGTGCGTGGTTTCAATCTCTAGCGCTGTTCTCTGAACTAGGCTTAAACATCATTCATTTCACCGCATCAACACTGCAGATAGTTGGCCATTCAGTACATTTCCTGGCGGGCAGCACCATCACAAATTCGAATAGCGAATTAATTCGATTACACGAGGAAATATCACACTAAATGTTTCACAGCATTGCAATTGGACGACTCGTCCATATTACCGTATGAGCATTACGCGCGAGTTTATTGTTAATAATTTACTCTGGTATTTATGAAATGAATAACATCAGAAAGGGACGGTCTCTTCGCTTAATCCATTTTGGCGAGGAGACTTTCAGCGGAGCCTTTGCTGTGTAAAGACATGGCACTTCTAAGTTGCGTGATCCATCATCCGTGACGCCTAATAATATTTATAATATTTCATTTTTCTCGCGAGCCCTTCCACTTCTCGTCGGCGCGCTGGCGGCGTCTGCGCACGCGATCGCATGTCGATCGGCAGCGCGGGGGAGCGGGGGGGGGTGGGGCGGTGGGGGGGAGGGAGGGGCGGGCGGGGGGGCAGCGGGGCGGTCGCAGGAACGGGGGGCGGCAGGGGCGGCAGGGGCGGCGGCGGCTGTGGCGGTGGTGGCAGAGGCTGTGCCTGTGGCGATGGTGATAGCCTGGCGATTGCGAAAATGGCGGCGGCGGTGGCGGGAGCGTTGGCGGTGGTGGTGATGGTTGTAGTGGTGGCAGCTCCGTACAGCCTCTGCGCTCACGAGAGGGGGAGCCTTCCTCTCTTTCCGTCGCTTCCATCCTGCGCCCCCCTCCTCCTCCCCTGCCCCAGCCACCCTTCCATCGCAGTCGATTTTCCCGCTCCCTTCTCGCTCGCTACCCCAGCCTGGTGTGCTAATTAATTTGCGGGGCTCCCGTTTTCGACGAGCGGCGAGAACTATTTCTGTGCCTGCTCAATCGGATACGTTGTCGTCATCGAGATGCCACCGTCGTGCTGCCACCGCAGCTGCCTCCTAACCCCACCCCCCACCCCACACCCAGCCTCACCCCCAACTCCACCCCTTTGGTCCCACCGCTGCCCCTGCCGCCTCTGTGCCTGTGCAGGGCGGCTGATTTCCACACGACGTCCCGGCACGCGGATTTCTCGATTTCGTTTTGATCATTGCTTATCTCCGAAAATGCGGGTTGGCAGGTTATAAATTAAGGGGAGGGAACGAAGTAATGAAACGCGACAGCCAATCAGAGAGAAAATAGAGGTGTGCTTGGGCCCTGAGAACACGCGTCCCAGATAATCCGCTCTTAGCGTGAGTTATTAGGTCGTCTGTTCGTGATGTACTTGCTTATGATAAGTGGTGAGGGTACCGTCATGAAAACATGCCACGGGGATTTTCATTTCCCGGAAGTCAAGTATAAACCGCACTGTGTCGGAATACAAACAAAGTTTCTTTCGCGGTTGAAATTAATTTTAACTTTGATACAAATTCCGTAACTCTATACGCATGACTTTCTCATATACCCACTTGGACATTTATTCCGGTTTGCAATTTTAACTGTTTTACTAATAATGCATAAATATTTAGAGGTTTTATCTTACGTTATACATAGTGTTTCTTTAGGATTACGTTAATCCTTTGCTCTGTTCTTCGTGAGACGACTTTACATTTCGACTTATGTTGTCCTCTCACTTGAACGTCTCATTTACAAAATATGTTTTGGGTTGCGAAAAAACAAAATATCTGAGGAAGCGAGAAACAAATTTTAAGATGATCAGCGTAGATGAGAGTAATTTGCATTAAAATGCGTTTCTATCTCGTACGTCATACAAGGTTTTAGTCTGAGTGATGGGATTTTGAATTTCCATTTACCACGAAATACATTACACCTGCACGAGATTTAAATAATAAAAAGTTCAGAAAATATAGTTATATTTTAGTTAATACAAGAAAGGAAAATTGAAACAAAAAAATAATTCCATCGCAGTGGAAGAGTTTCTACAAAAAGCTTGTTTTTTCTCTGACTAGATTTTGTGCGTTATGTGGTTTTTGTTTTCTTTTGAACTGAAAATCACCAACTACCGTGAGATGAAATATTGATGAAATTATATGTTCAGATGTGAATGATCTGACTTTTCACGTTTCATAGGAAACACAATATGATTCCATTGTTTACGTGAAACGAGCGGCACATGCCGCAGCAACCGAGTGAATTATAATTGTCATTTGCTGTCTGTTCACAAAACCACTTAAAATATAGTCGGCACCTCGCCTTCGTAAATACCAATAATTTCAATTTCGCTCACAATGTCGAATATTGTTTACACTCGAAAGTTTCAAAGGTTTTCGTTAAAAATTAGAGACTGAGTTGTTCAGACTCATGCTGCCATCACCCTCGTCAATTCCATCATCATTCTACGTACGGCCACAGGACACTATATTACAACATATGCATAGTAATTAATAATTTTTAAATTGTGTTCGGTAATTTGTATGAATTTAATTTTTGGGGATTCATATATACTATGAAGTACTAATAGAAATCCGCTGGAGATTAAATGTAAGATTTAAAATTAATGTGTTTTACTATATAGGTAATAAAATACAGGCTTATTCATTAACGCACTGAGATTTTCTGTATTTTTATGTTGATAAGTAAATAAAAAATTATAATAATTAACATTCATATATATTATTATAATCAGGTATAATGATTTCATCATCATCTATTGCATAATTTTATCGTCAATGATGTAATGGTTCTACGAATAAACAGAAAAGTAGTGACTTTGGTCTCATTCTGCGGAATAAATGGCGATTGAATGAGGTTTTTGAAGCTAAAGGAGAAACTACGTCAAAGCGTCTGGGTTAGGCCATTTACATCTCGAAAGGAACTGACTTTGAATGCAAATTGGGTCTGTTGCAGTAAGGCTGAAGCAGGCAGGGATGCAGCGAAATGAATCTCAAGGGGCAAATCCTACCTCTCAAAAAATTGTTCGGTCTCTGTCAGAAAATTTCACCCGACTAAGTCAGTGACAGATTCTCCTCGTTAGAAGAAAAGTTAGGCGTAAGCTCCATCGACATGTGTGCAATTCTTGATTAGAAAAGATTATCAAAGGAACTGTTGATTAATTCGTACAGTTCATTAAAAGTCATTTCATTCGGGATTTAAATTGCGTCTTCAGGAAATATGAAAAGGATTTGTTGTTTTTTCCCGAACATATACTGTTAATGATGATAATTCGCAAATTTAGCAACAAGAATGTCTTTGTGGTGTTCAGACGAGATAAATTAGAAGCCTCACTTTTTCAAATACAAAAATTTTTGGAATCATATACTTATTCACACATTAAAAGTAACTTTGAAAGAAACATGAAATACAGAAAGTAGAAAAAATATTTTAAGCAAATCTAACGCTAGTAAAAAATAAGTATTCTATTTCTAATTATAAATTTCTTTATAAAATTGACATTAGAAAGAAACAAATGTGTAAAAACTCAACACTTTTGTCCATACAAACGTTGTATGAGCTGTAATTATGTGAATTTTCCAATTTCTTCATTAGGTGGAATGCAGTACTGAGTAATTCTAAATATGTGTTTATTTTTTCTTCATAAATTACGCGCAGGAACGACAGCTGACTGAGTCTGTGTAGTATTGAATTAAAAATGTTATATTTTTGTGTTTTTAAAAAAATCATCGGAGAATAAGTGTTCCCGAAATCACTGTTTATTCTAGCCAAGTGGAACATCTAATAAACCCGAAATTTAATACCGCCAAAGGTTCTACTGAAACTAAAAGCGCGTGTCTTGCAATGCATCACACGTGAAGTATTGGCGGAAGGAAGTAGAAGTTCTTATCGGGAACTTGGAGAATTAATGAAGTAGAATGGAGAGTTAATGGCGCTCTCCTGATGTCGAAGAAATTATCTCTGAGATATTGGCGATAATGGAAACCATGTGTGTGTGTTTTATAGAAATCTATTCCTTATTATCTATAATGTATGTGTGATCACTTCCACATAATTATAAAAGTTAAATATTTGATGTAAACAAGAGTTACTTCCTTGCAAAGACATAACTCTGGTACACAACGTCATTTATGCGCCCTGTCGTTTGAACGATACGTCATCGGAGAAATTAACACGAAGTATTTTTGGGGGTAATTTTTTGTAACGGACACAATAGATTTTTGAAAATTATAGTGTTTATCTCTTAATAACACTACTGGCCATTTGCTTCTACTCAAAAGGCAAACACCTACATTTTGGATCGCTATCACAGAGACATCATATGGGTCGTGCATGTAAATTGCGGAAAAAAACTATCTCTTTAATCCTTTCTGTTATCGCTGCTCACAGAAGATGAAGAGGAAGACAAAATTGAACAAGGTATATGGACGGGATAATGTTGAAGTTTGAATATTATAATAACTGAAACAATTTCTCTGTTATGATGGCAGCTCATGTGGATCTTCATGAAACGAGTAGGGAATACTTTTGAAAGTAAAATGCAAACTATATGGCAAGCACTTTAACTACATCTGTTTAAAGAGGAGTTTTAAGTAAGGAGTATCTGAAAAGCAAATTGTCCCTACGAATGATATTATCGGTTCGGTTCATGACAAGGGAATATTGCACAATAGAATTGCTTTGTACTATCTGCCAAGAGAAATAATGGGAGCAGCGTTTCATCCGACTTCTGAAAAAGTAATTGAGCCGGAGGAGGCAGCAGGAGAAATTCGCTGGTTGAGAGAATTTTTGTAGATGCATTATTTTAACTTGAGTGAAAATGCGATACTTGCATTTTCACTATGTGTGTCAAGTAGATAATGCTCCTTATTTTTTTAGTGGCTGACAATGCCTTAATACACCCTATCACGCAACAGATTTACATGCGTTATGCGCTCTTCTGCGCGGTTTGAAATACATGTTACAACCTTCTAAGGTAAGGGTCGGCAAACTGCGGTCCGTAAATTCCTCTCATTGGATCCGAAGTGCCCTATTGGTCATTAAACTGAATAAAACTAGCACGGACGTTTTTTGTAAATTGAAGTAAACCAACACACATTTCAGAAATTCAGCATGATGCACAAAGAGGTGTTTCAGTTTTGGCTGTGCTAAGGCAGTAGCCACCATTTCCCTCTTCTTCCACTGCCACATTAGATGTAAAATTTGTGAAATTAATAAAAAATAATAAAAATTAATAAAACCCCGTGGATTTAATCAAGGGTATTTTCTTGCGCTTGGCGAGATCTAGGTCGTGAAAATAGAGTTATTATTTATCATTATCAGGTGCACTGACTAAGTTGCGGAAAGGCACATGAAATATTTTTCAAGCTTGCGTTCGGGAATAGAATAGTTTTTATTAAAAAATGTCGACCTTTGGAAGATCTTTCAAATTGAGGCTCAAATGTGAGTTGACTTTCTTAGTAGATATGACTAATCATTTGAGCGACCTAAATTTAAAACTACAGAAAAATAGAAAATTCATGTGATATGCGTTTATAAGTCAAATGCCATATACGTCAACAGGGCATTGCAAAAAAAACACTGGGTGGAATCATACCGCCTAGCATATTGAGATTGATCTCAAGAGTAATTGTAAGTTCCCACCACGTTCGAAAGTGTCTTTGACGTACTCCTTTCAAAATGTCGGACTCAGCTGAAATCGCTGCCTCGTCCGTCAAAATTTCACTCGTATGCCAAAGACTCATTTCCTGCACTACTTACGTAAATAACTACCGATCTGAATGTTTTGAAAGTACCAGAATATTTACAAATGGAGGTGATTGAGCTTCAAGTGAATGAAATGTTGAAAGACGTGTTAAAAAATTACGATATTAGATGTTCTACGCCAGTTTTCCCAAATGCTTTCCTGAACTGAAAAAGTTTGCTGCTGGCAAGATGACTTGTCTTCGGGAGCACTTACATATTCTTCAAAACGTTTTCCAACATTAAAATGATGAAGTGCACGATGCTATTGGGACTTACGGACACACATTTACATGAAACATTTAAGAACGTGCACAACTATTACTGAAGTAGATATTTTTAAGATGGCGTTCAGGATCCAAGCCCATGCATCGAACTGAGTGGCCTTTCAAACTTGAACATTTTACCTTTCTCAATAATAACTGTACTTTTAATTGATCTCTTTCGATTATTAATAAACGCTGCAAGAGTGAAGGTGGCTGTGTTGAGTTTTTTATGAAATATTTAGTATATTATTGAGCATATAAATGATGACGATAAATGTCTATGTATGTTGTGATCGTATTTATTCTCTTCTTAATTAAAACTATATTGTTAATACCCTGGAGTTTCTTCACAGAATTTTTCGACTGAGATAACTGATATATAATTTTTAGATTGTGTTATGTTTGACCTTGCATAATCAATATCACTTCGTTTTGTACTATAATAATTGCAGCTTAATAACTGCCAAGGATTCAAAAGTGTGCATCAGAAGGTATGAATGTTTTCATAAAAAGACTGTTGGTGAGTCCCTTCATCGACGCAATTAGGATTATCTAGGATGAATGATATTCTAGAGACTTATAGTTTATTTTTGTTTGTTTTTGTGTTGACATTTGTAGCTTCTGCTGTTTTAGCTCTCACACTCTGAGATAATTTGCTGATTGCGATCATTGCATTGTGCTGAGGAGATGATCCTGCCTATTTCACTAGTACACAAATATGACGTGATGCGATATAGCAACAAGAGCGTCAAGAAAATACTCTGCCTTATCAGTTGTGATATTCTCGTGTGGTGTACAGTATGCGATTGTAAACATTTTGTGACACAATTTAAAATAAATCATTTAACAGTGAACGTGGTTTTTTTGGACTTTCTTGTAATACTGCTTGATGCATCACACAAAATGTTAGTCAAAAGAAGTGGCACCTATATCCATATTTATTAATGATAAGTTGTCATTACATTTTTCTCTTTTAATAAGATATGTGAATTTGATTATGAAAATATTTTTTTTGCAAAGAGTAGAGGTTCATAATTTGCATGCGTTCCTGGCGCTAATGGGGTCTGGCAAGGGATGCACTGTTCTGTTTCCGCACATTGCGCACCACCACGTCAAAAGTCCTGGTACTGTCTCACTATCTATAACTGTGAATATTTCCAGACTTCTACAGCGTTCCGTGGATAGCATCAAGTTTATTATGGATTGGATTTGTTGTGTAGCTTTCAAACGATATGACCTCTGTGCGTCCTCCATTGGGGTTGTATACGTTTGATATTTCATCTCGAAAATTTGGCGTCCACGTTTAATGAAATTGATGTTAGAGAAACTTTATGAAAAGCGATTTTTTTGAATGATTGTATATTGGATAACAACAGCAGATCAAATGAGATAGTTTGTCAGAACCTATGCAATACCTTTTTATTTTTATTTATTGCATTTGTCATGATAGAAAATTCAATTAATGAAGATTTCTCGACTTAATTTAAGTTAAGGAACATTCAATACATTTTACAATCTTTCAAGATCGTCGTACGGTTACCTTCTGTTCTCACTTGTCCAAAATGTCCATTCTTAGTTTATCTGAGATGCATTGTGGCCATGAGAATGTTGAAACATTTTTTCCAACAAAGAATATGTCATATTTCAGAGAAAATGTTGAAAAGTAAATATAGAGATAAAAGAAGAAGTAACTCTTTCACAAAGAGAGATGGTTAATAAAAAGACCTAAATCTATTAGTTTGTGCGTAAAAATCAAACATACAAGTAACAAAATAATATATTTGTATGTATGTATGTTGCATTTGGAAGTCGAATCAATCTGACTTTCGCCAGCTAGTGGCGTTCTCAGGTCTGGGCCCAGTAATACATTTGAATTTTACAATAATTAATATTAAAGAGCATCGTTCTATATTTTCTTTGTGTGTCATAAACTATGATTTATTTTTATATTTTGTTAATTGGTTACCAATGGAAAATATATCTACCAATATGAAATATTTACCCTTTTGATGAAATATCTGTGTGTGGACCTTGGGAATTAAAGTTTGCGTCGGGGGGGGGGGCCCCAGCGGCTTCCTTACCTGGGGTTGAGCTGCGCGGGCTGGCGGGAGCCGTCCCGCTGCCACTCGATGTTCATGGGCGTGTCGCCCTGGGCTCTGCACTGCAGCGTCTGGGAGCCTCCGCGCCGTACGCTCGCCTGCGCCGACTTCACCTCGAACTCCGGCGGGACTGCGCACAGCGCACATGCGGAATGCATGGAGCGCGCGGGACGTGCGCCCCCGTGCGGACCCGCCGCCCTCGCCCTCGCCCCCGCCGCCTCCGCAGACGACGATGCTGCGCCGCGGGCGTCGGCGGGAGTGGGGGCGGGGGGAGGCGCCGCGGCCGCCCTCAAATAAGGACGCACGCCGGGAATCCGCCGCGTGGAAACTCAAATATGCCGCTGCCGCGGGGCGCAGCCGGGGGGCGGTGGGCGTTGGCGGAGGCAGGGGCGGGAAGGGGGAGGCAGAGTGGGGCGGGGAGCGGATGGGGACGGGGTTGGACGCGCGTGAGTGCGCTCGTAAGCCACTCGCTTGCTGTTTTCTTTGGGTGCGTGTTCGCGACCGCTCATTCCCGCTCTCGCTTTGCGCTAGTGCTCTTTGTGTCCCTAGCACCACATCCTCATTTGATGCTCATCAAGTTCTTCCTTTTCTAGACTGTTAGTTTTTTTCTCTTTTTTCAGAGGTTGTAAGGTCGTGGGAATGATGGAAACATTTCAGGGAAGTTATATTTAACATGTCCAATGATTAAATAATTTTGCTTTCGTTCATCACAGTGAATGTTAATTACTTCACTTTTCCTCATGAATATTATTTTCCTAATTACAATTTTCTTTAAGTCGAAAATTTACTTCTTTCTGGAAAACCAAACTGTCCTTTAGGAGGCGTCGATTTCCGTAATCCCCTAATGCCAATTCCTTTGCATTTTCACACTACCACACTTCTACTCGCATTAGATTTTGTCTCACATTCTACGTACTATCGTTCATCTGCCGTTCTTACCACGTACTCTGACAGTCCCGCAAATTTTTATTCTTTTTTAATGTTCGATGCTGTTTTTTGCCTTCAACTCAATATGCCAACGTTTCTCCATTTGTCTGCATTGTCTGTCAGTATTGCTAATTTCCAATGCGCGTAGAAATTGAATGAAAACTATGAAAACTCCGGTCATATGATTTGCTATTCAGGTGATGCGTTATGGAACAGCAATTTTTTGATACGTAAAGAACTGGTGTACTGTGTATGTACTACAATATATTATTGCAGTTGACGTGATGACTTTCTGTTAAAATATTTAACTTAATATAGTGTTATATATGAATATTCAATGGTTGTTTTTTTAACAGTGCGTGGTACTCCTAGGCAAATCAATTGGTGCGGCTTTGTTGATTAGCATTTTTGCTTCTGGAGGCGATTTTCTTAGCCTTTCTTTGTTTTCGTCGTGGCGCATGAACATATATGCGTCAGGGATCAGTGGTTACCTCACATCCACCTCCTTGCCTTGTAACCGTCCATATGTCGGTTACATTGATTTTTGAGAAGCACCTGAGAACGTCAAGACACGACAAGTAGCTTGACTGATTTTTTCTTGTTTCCGGGCGCGTCAACTGCTTTGGTCATTAGTCCCGTTAGTGTAGTGCATGTTTTCCCTTGGGAGATGCCGGTGAACTTCCCCCGCTGATGGCGAGATCCAGCACCGACCTACCGTCCGCTAGTGGGGTTTCCCCCTAACCAGGACTCTCCCACCATCGGGGCACCGCCGCAGCCGGGACTAGCTCTAAGCACCCGATCGGTCTTCCGGAATATGTGGTAGTATAGTCCATGTTAGTGTAAGTGTGTGTGTAAGGGGAGAGGATAGGACAAGGAAGAGGAAGGACAGATCGCGCGCGGTCCGTGGCCCGTTTGGTAGGGTATTGCTCCGCCATTCGCCTGGTGTAGATCGGAGAAATCACGGAAAACTACCGATCAGAGCAGTGGGTCGCTAGAATTCTCCTCCAGACAGCAACTGAATTCGACCTACTTGAAAAGCTAGTGTCGAAAATCCTGCCGCCGTCAGGACTCGAACCTAGGACCTCCCAGTCGATGCACTGAGCTACCGCGCCCCGGTACGACAAGTTGCAATTATAGTGTTACCGAATTGCAAGAGATCGCGCCAGCAGTAAAGGGCCGTGCGAGAATTTATTAAAGTTTCTGAACGCACTCGCGTGGAGGAGAACGAGAACAAATCAAAAATCACCCTTGAAAATATCAGCACTAGCGCAAAGCACCGCTACGAAAATCTCTCTCTTGTGCTGCTGATCGCCGATCTGGACTCACCGGAATTGTTCGTGTTGGACGGAGAGGAGAATTTGCCGTATTTCGACGATAAGAAGCTTGAAAAAGGTAATTCGTCTCATGTTCAAATAACGATACCATGTATTAGAGAATTGAGAATTTTAAATCATGAATATTCTGATAAATTCACGTGAACGCATTACGTAAAAATTCACTATTTTTCTATCAACGAGGAAATAATGTATTTCAACGTTCAAGAACTGAAGTAGAAAGCATGTGCTATAGGAAATGTTTCTTTCTATTTCCAGCTTTTTTTGTCTTTCGTCTTGGCTTACCACATAAGAAATTCATTACGCGGAGATATTGCAGTCATACTGTATACAATTCGAAGGACTGTGGTAGCGATTCATCAGAGCACGTGTTCGCCGAAACAAAGGGGTTGCCACGACCTTGAATGGATCTGGGTCGCCGTCGCCGCTCCAAACTGTGGAAATATTTCTTCGAGACGACGTGTTGTGAGTTAGAAAACTTCACTGGAAATTCTCAAAAAAAAAAAAACTGTTTAAAGAAGCGAGAATTATTATACAGAGATAGAACTCACCTCACTCACAGCCGTACATAGTCGAGTAATTATATTAAAATCATTTAAACGTAATCTTTTACAATATTGCAGTCGTAAAAGGAAGCCAGATAGCTAATTCCTGTAAATAATTGTAAAAACCTATTTATTTCATTTTTCTATTATCGATAATATTTGTTCTCTTTGTGTGTGTTTTCAATTTATTGTTTAATCAATTTCCAATTGTTCAAAACCAATAATTATTAAAAGAGTTATTATTAATTGTACGTTCATTGCATAACGACATTTTCTTTCTTTGCTGGCGAAATTGTATAAAGTAATAATCTACGTGAAAGTGAAACAACGTCTTGCATATATTTCATTCACTATTCAAGTGACAATTTCTTTGCAAGTGTATGTAAAGGGTATTTTGGTATCTGATTCTTTTTCAGTATTTTGTGTTTCCATATATTATTGTCTTGTGTACAGGTATTTTATTGTGTTTTTGTGAAGTGAAGTGTAATATAATTTATGTAAAGTGATTATGCAAGTGTTAAAACGCAACTGGAGTTGTTACGTAATCACGTAATTGCTAAAGGTAGAGCAAGTGATAGAGTTTTTCATCCAATGTGTAAATGCTGAATTAGAATTGTATTCAAGTATTTAACAGAATATATTTAGAACTCGGTTCATAGTTAAAAGATTAACTTGCCAATGTTTCTTTTATTGCAAAAAAGCAGGTTAAAAGACGAACCCACTCCTGTAGGGCAGTTAGGACATTAAAAACCATTCCTAATTTTTAGTGTGATATTGTCATAACAATTCACAGATCAAGTAATACTACTAGGTTACTTGAGTGGCCCGCTGTAGGCTTTTAGATAATAGTGAAAAAGGAGAGCGATCACAACCTTCTCTTTTTCTTATATATTAGTTTTCATGAGCCAGTAGGTTTTACAGACTACCTGTTCCTGATAGGTGTAACGACTCCAAATATTGAATGTTCTGTTTCAAACCGGGAGCGGTAGCTCGGTGCATCAACTGATGTCAGGATTTTCGATACTAGCTTTTCAGCGAGGTCGGATTCGGTCTCTGTATGGAGGAGAATTCTAGCCGCCGGCTGCTCTGATTGGTACTTTTCCGTGGTTTCTCCGATCAAGACCAGGCGAATGCCAAAGCAGTACCCTAACAAACGGGCCACGGACCGCGAGCGATCTTGCCTTCCTCTTCCTTGTCCTATCCTCTCCTCTTACACACATACATTTACACTAACATGCACTACACTACCACATATTCCGGGAGACCGGTTGAGAGCTCAGAGCTTGTTCAGGCTGGGGCGGTACCCCGCTGGTGGGAGAATACCCTGTTAGGGGTAAACTCCGCTAGAAGACGGTACGTCGGCGCCGGATCTCGCTACCCAGCGGGGATGATCACCGCCATCTCACGAGGTTAAAACATGTACTACACTTACGGAACTAATGACCTAATCTGATGACGTGCCCAGAATCAATAACCAACCAACTGTGTCAAAAGAATGTCAGCTGGTACGTGACCGCTTTCTGTTAATAAAATTCAATTAATTCCTCATATGATTACGTACGGTTATTATTATTATTATTATTATTATTATTATTATTATTATTATTATTATTTTTTGCACGTTTGTGCATGTCATTAGCCCTTTTTAGACTCATTCAAATAAATTCACTGAAAACATTCCGTTTCCAAATATAATTTCTGAATTTCCTCTTTTGCAATGCGCTTTTCTCGCTGACTTGATATTATTTCAAAAGCATATATATCTTGCACACCTATATTGCATTTTCTGGAAATACTGAAACAATTCTTTGATCTCTCTTACTCATCTAGTAACCAAATGCGTGTTGTCATCATTCACACTGATTTTCTGCGGGACACCACATTCTTTTACAGGCCACCGAGTACGATTCAAATAATCTCCAAAAGAGTTATTTCTTGATCCTATAAAAAATAATATGAAATAATGTTCTTTTGTGCTTTGAAGATAAATAAGACACTGGATGTGGGTTTAGAGGCCATAACAACCTCTCGAGATAACATTCGTTTTACAAGCCGGTCGGCGACGTGCCTTTGTTTATATGGGAAAACTCTGTCAACAGGCTTCCTGTTTCGAATAGGTAATTCCCAGAACGAAATTCCAGGGTTTCTGCAACGGATTTTTAACCAGATGCGGTTTCGTTCTTGAATGAGATGGGTCAGTGTTTGTGTGTGTGTGTGTGTGTGTGTGTGTGTGTGTGTGTGTGTGTGTGTCCGTGTGCGCGCGCGTGTTCTCATTTTGTAGTAAGTGAAACCAAGCGCTTTGCTAATTTCGCCAAATCAGAATGATGTTACGGCGTCAGACGTAATATTAACTTATATAAATTTTATAAGTCTGCCAACAATTTCTGTTACCTATTTGCAGAATCAATCTATTAATAGTAACTTATTATGTAACTTATAAGTGAAGTCTTTCCCGGCACATAGAAAATGTACGTAGTGGGGGCGAAAGGCACAGCCAATCACGAACTACAAGATGGGGAACGCCTACAAAGTTTGTCTACATGCCGAGAAAAGTTAAAGCGAACAGAGGCATTATGTGGAGCTTTTTTTCGGGTGTCATCACTGCTTATCTGTTTATCCATTTCTCCACAAAACCAAACATTATATTTATTGCCCTGTCGAAACATTTGCTTTGCTTCAGTGAAACCAGAGTTCTAACCATCCATCTTTTATATTTGGTAGTTCACTTATACAATGTTCCCTTTCCCTTCCCGAATACACCTCTCCTTCTTTTTGTATATTCGCACATCCCGTCAATTCGTACATTGTTCTTCGCTTTTACGTAATAAAATTTTGTTTTTTTCTCTCCATCTTTTATTAAATAATTTTGCTCATGCGTATCTGTGTTTAAACTACGCTTTGCTTATGCATATCTGCGTAGACATGATATTTTTTATTAATCAATGCATATTATGTATCAATGATTTATCATGTATGTGGTATTCTCTTAAAGATGCCTTCCTTCTGATTGCCTCTGTTTTCTCTATTTTTCCCTTCCCATGCACTCGAATATCCTCCTCCTCTTTCACGTCCTTTCTTTTCCTCTCCTCTCTCTAGCACCGTTTTTTTCGAGCACTCTCTTGCTCAGCCAACAACTTCCCCACACTACTATTTCTTACCACATTCTTCTTTTCTATTCCTTCGTTCCCAAGGCCGCCCTATCGCAGCGATCCCCTTACCCTTCGCAATCACTCCAGCTTCCTCATTTCTCGCATCTCGCACTCCCGTGCCTCGCAGATGGCTCCCCGCACCACCGTCCAACGCCCTCACGCCTCTACGTCCTTGAGCCTCAAAGCTACCCCTCCCCCATGCCTCTTTGCCCCAGCATTTCAGCCCTCGCCCGCTCCGCGCTCCTGCATCCCGCACCCGAATTCCCCGCGCCCCGCACCCCGCTCCCCGCCACGCAGCCATTCCGCAACTTCCTCCGACGGCGAAGCAGCATCTCTCCACGCTTTTTATCGAGCGCTTCCTACAAGCAGATGCTGGGGCCACGGACGCGGCTTTGCCTCCGCGCGATTTTCGAGACGTCGTCGGCGAACGGAAAGCGCCCTGGGGCGCGGGGCGGAGGGCGGGGGCCGGGGCAGCGGGAGAGATGACAGTTGCCGATTTGGGAATGTGAGCAATCACCGATGTTTGAGGTGGAGAATGGGCTCCGCTTCTGCCGGATGTTTTTGAATGGGCTTATCTCCTCAATGGTGACGTCGTCTGCGTTTGCCCGCTAGTTCTCCCAAGAATGACACTAACCCAGTTTTGGATAGATAGATATTCGAGATTTATGACCAATACATTTTTGTGGCATAACACGTTGATTACGTCTTGAAAATTCCTGTATTGAACAGCTGTGAAGAAATAAATGTTTCAAGGCTGAAACCTTTGTGAATACGTTAAAAATGTTACTTGGAATTGTAATTTTTAATTACGACATATTGCTCAATTAAAAACTAAAATTCACTCAATGTATTTAGTACTTGAATATTAAACATACCACTAATTCTCTTTTTGAAACTGTATTGGCCTATGAACATCGATAGTTGGTGAATTTCACTTGAGATGTATTGCCGGAAGGAAAAAACGTTTACTCACTCAGTACAAAAATATAACAGAACTACATAAGAATGTTATTATTCTATTTTTCAAAAATGTGGATAATTCCTAATTTAAGAAATGACGAGTATTACTGAGTTATGGTATGCATTCCGGTATCATTATAGTAATGCCTGTTGGAGTACATTATTCTCAAATATTCTCGCTTTCTTAAATGTATTTCTGAATACTGTATGTGAGAGACATTTACAATGAAAGCGAAACTAAAACCCAGTTTCATTTAAAGTGCAAAATATAGAATATACGCTTTACATCCTGTGACGTATTTCTTCTTCGGATCTAAAATGATTCGTTTGCTTAAACGACTTTTTTGGCAAAAGTTCGGAGTTTGGACATTTGGTTCATTAGGTAATTTTTCATTAAAGAAGCTAACTTTGTAGCATAATTAAGTGTTCTCGTTTCGGATTTTGGAAGGAGGAAGTCTCACGGACAGGTGTTTCTGTCACCTCTTGAATTTAATTTGATTTGGTGAATTCTCTCCCTCAGGAACTAAAGGTAATCGGAATTACAGACGATATTGTATTCAAACGAAAAAATGTTTAAATGACTAAATAAGAGATGTTATGTATAATATAAATATAATTATCACTGGCTATTTAAATTTATTGCAAGATCATAAGTCAAGTTCCTAGTTTAATTTGTGAATACTTGTGTAATGATAATTAGTGGTAAGAAGAAAGTGGTATCCCTAATCCGCATCCCTAATCCGTAATTTTATTTCGCACACAAATATTTACAGTAAAAATAGAAGGGACAAACAGCAATTCAATTAATGGAATTAATCTGTCTGAAGCATGTGAATTACATGAATATTGGACGTAAAGGTTTGTATGTTCTCAAAATGTAAAGATGTGGTTAAAGCCCTAGAAAGAGAGTAAAAGAACATGGCCGCGAAAAGAATGCGAATAACGTACTGGCTCGTAATATGCTGCACCAGGTTGCTAAATTCTCAGAATAACTCGTAATTTATTGCACACTTTTTTATTTCGTAGAATTACGGCTGCGTGCACGAGAAATTCCTTTCATGCTCTCACGGTAAAAGTAGCGTAATTCTGTTAGGCTCTCTACATTCTCAGACTTCCTATACAGACTTGTACACACTACAAATTTATTTTCATCGTGACAGTTTGTTTGTGACAAAATATTACAGCTAATTTACGTTTGGATTCGTATTATTGTCGAATTTGTATTAAGCTTTTTATTAGGCTTTCATTAAATGTCCTCATATCTGTCTCATTTTATGAACCCATTTCCAATTCAGCGGCGTCTGAAATGTCACGACGACTCCTAAAATTTGATTTTCTATTTCAAAGGCAATTCGTCGTTCACTATCGTTTGTCTCCTCGCTTATTCGTTCGTTGTATCGATCTCTAATGCGCCTCACCATTACCGATACACCGTTCTAAATTGTTCAGATCACGAGTGGGTGTGCTTTAATGCCGGCCGTGTCGGCCCTTCCCTTCCCCTTCCCCACCGTTCATCAGGTGGCTCATCAGGCCCAAGCGCGATCGCGTGCGCCGCTGCCGGCGGCGGCGGCGGTGGCGGCGGTGGCGGCGGTGGCGGCGGCGGCGGCGGCGGCGGCGGTGGCGGCGGTGGCGACGGTGGCGACGGCGGCGGAGACGGTGGCGGCGGTGGTGGCGGTGGTGGTGGCGGCGAAGACAGCGGCGGTGGAGGCGGCGGTGGAGGCGGCGGTGGCGGCGGTGGTGGCGGCGGTGGCGGCGGTGGTGGCGGCGGTGGCGGCGGTGGCGGCGGTGGCGGCGATGGCGCCGGCGGTGGCGGCGGTGGCGGCGGTGGCGGCGGTGGCGGCGGTGGCGGCGGTGGCGGCGGCAGTGGCGGCAGTGGTGGCGGCGGCGATGGCGGCGGCGATGGCGGCGGCGAGGAGGTGATGGTGGTGGTGGACGTGACGGGACAGCGAGGGGTGAAGATGGTAAGGGGAAGGGGCGGTGGCTGCGGGAACGGCAGCAGCCACGCTTCAAAAGTCGGTAATGGAAAAACGGCCGCGGTGTCCGTGGGAAAATGAGACAGGGGAAGGGAAGGGAATGAGGATGGGCAGAGAGAATGGTATTGGTTACCGAGGCGGTGATGGAAAGGCAGAAGCGATATTTGTTGGATAATGACGTCGGAGGGCAAAAGCAAATGTGGGAAGCCACGGGAATCAAATAGTGATTGGAGCAGTAGACGGAACGGCGCGTAGAAGGGCGCATGAAACGGTGTATAGAAAGACGCGTGAGGAGTATTGGTGAGGGTGGCAATGCAAATACTGAGAGCAGCAATTGTGAAACAATGATGCGTAGACTAGAATGCGAATGTGGGGAACTTTATGGAATTGCATTGGAAACACGGGAGGGAGGTGAAAAAAGGCCAAGCGCGGCGCCGAAGAGACCCACGCAGCGTAACTACCAGGGTAGGAACAGCAGCAGCCTCATGATTGGAGGCGCTCGAGAAGGGAGCTCTGCCCGGGGAGAGGCGGCGGGAAAGATGGTGGAGCAGCCTAGAATGAGAGGCCCGCCTGGGGCCACACAAAATAAAGCGTCGAGGGCATCCGCGGTGACGCAACGGGGCGTGCGCGGGCGGCGGGTGAAGTAGGGGCTGCTGGGGCTGCTAGGGCCGCGGCGGCGTGGACGGCGGTGGGGACGATGGCGGGGACGGTGGCGGGGACGGCGGCGGAGCCGTGGCTGGGCGGCGTGGGCGTCGTGGGCGGCGCGACGGGGGTGGCGGGGGTGGCGGGGCGGCGGGGGCGCGCGTAGGTGAGGACGCCGTGACGAGGGGCGCGACTGGTGGGAGCAGAGGTTGATGGAGGGGCTACGATGATGGACTGTGAGGCAGCATCATTTGAAGTAGGAGCGGAGGTGACAGCACCGGAGATGAATGGGATGGAACGACGACGGGAATGTGTGGCAAAGGAGGCTGGGAATGGTGGCCGGTCTCGGGAGCAGCGGGTTCTGAGGGTGCGAGACAAATCGTTATTTGGAGGAATTACAAATTCTGGATAAATGTCGGGACACAGTAAACCGATAATTCTGAAACAAGCAGTGAAAAAATAAATTTGGAGAGATTAAAGTGAGACGAGAACACAGATATACACCAAAGGTATAATAGGTACCGAAATGCCATACTGCTGACGAAAAGCCATTGTAATCACCGAATCCATAACATATACCCTTCAACATACAATTTTATGTAAATGTTGACAAATGAATCCATACTTCATTTTCACTGACGTGTTCATGAAAATATTACTACTGGTAAATACGTACTTTTATATCAGGGTTAACCTATTAATTTTAGAAATAAACATGTTTTTATTATTTTAAAAGAGCAATCGCTCAGACTTTTCTAATGTGAGATTTTCTATCATATTTTAAGTACTTACAATACTCACAAAAAACAATTTTAAACATCACTTTAAACCTACGTATCAACATTACTTCATCATCAAAGAGAAGGTGCCCATTTTAGACAGATTTTTCTCTTTCTTTTTCATGTTCCCAAAAGGCTTGATTAGTACAAAGAATATACCAAATAACACAATGGGGATATTTGCCTTTTTCAGTCAAAATCAAACATTTTGAATTGATTTTGGATTTTCCCCGCGTTTTTAGGTATTCAACAAAACCGTTTATACACCTGACTGGAGCTTGCATAGTTTTCTTACAATTTCTGTGTTCATTGAAAAGCAGTAATATATAATATTTAATTGTATTCTCTTGCGTCGGTTGAATGATCGTTATTTAATTGATTAACATCAGAATTCATTAGTAACAGTAGACAAAAACAAAATCAAGATTGTACAATTTCATTTCGACAAGATCGGTCAGAAAGAAAAATCATAGATCGGAGATACCTAAAGAGGCATTGATTGGTTGGTTGAATTATTGAAAACAATATTGACAAAATAAATGAATAGATAAGTTAACGAAGTGCAAGCTAGAGACAAGAAAAGAAAACAGGTAGAGAGGAGAAAATGTGAAGAACCGTTTACAAATATGCCAGAAATATTAGTAATGGCAATAAGAGAACAATGAATTAGAAGAATGCTGTTCGAAAAAAATGATCAATATTAGCTCGAAATTTAGGATGTTATATAGTATTATGCTATAAACAAAGGTGTTAATTAATGTTTACTTCCTGTGAACAATTATTGTTTTATTACAAAAAAGAGTATTATACGGGGCTACGTTGCTAGTCCGATCGCATTCCACATATGGAACGGGATTTCGGATTCCGATCAATCCATGTGGTGTTGCGGTTTTGCATGTAGTCATATCATGATGGTGGTACGTTCCCTCCGAATTCTTGTGTTTTGCCTCCATCGCATTCAAACCAAGCCCTTGCTATATCTATGAAAATCTTCATTATTATGTCTCTTTGGTATTATTATGTCTGTTGTGTATAACCTAGACATCCGGCATATTCATCATGCCCCAGGCAACCTTAATATTGACCTAATGAAAATTATGGTGTTATGGTTATGATATTATTAAAATATTTCAATTATACTGGCCATAATTGTGATAATGATGTCATACATGATAATTGACATGGTGATAATTATGCGAATGACGATGGAAATAATTAAATCTACTTATTGAAGTGACAACATTATCATTATTGTTATTAAATGTGGTTGGGAGACATCCAGGCATGATACCTTTAAAATAGAAACCTTCTGAACCCGAATTGGGTTAACATGTTGACACTTAATCCAGGTGCTGATTTAATGAACGAAAATACGGTCACAAAAGCCGTTTTCAATTGTGAAAGATTGTAAGTAATGTAGGCGTAGTTAATGTGATATACTTAATGTGTCTGATTTATTCCAATATTTATAACATATTATCGTCCAAAAACTAGAATATGAATTAAGTTGCATTTTGTTTTTATTTTGTCTTTAGTGAATGCAAAGAAGTTTAATAGTATTTCGAATACCTGATGACGAGGCCAAATAAAGAACCTCCAAACATTGTCTGTATGTACGAAGAAAATAATAAAAGACTAAAAGGAAACAAAAACAATGCCTTCCTTTGTATTTAATAAGTTGGAACTGTTCAATTTAATGCCAAATATACATAATCACCCTCACCACACTATATTTTTAATTCTTATACTGTTAAATATTTTAAGTCACAATTTTCTCTTTTTGCTATAAGATGATTACGAATTTCCTACATTACTACTTCTTCCACTATATATTTTTGTGCCGTTTTTATCCTCTCTAAACTTAGTCCTGGCAAATAGTTATCATGTTTTTAAATGAATGTTTTATGTAACTTTCCCGTAACTGGATGGATTCAGTTCCGATTAGTGGGGTTTAGATGATGTCTACTGTACATGCGGTTATTTACCCAACACAGAAATATAAACTGACAAATAAATTGATACAAATTTTGACAAAACTCGTCAGATAATGAACAATAATATAGACGATTGTAAACGTAACAAGAACGTGCAATACAAAACTTCAAGTAATGGCGCGGGAGTGGCGCGGGAGTGGCGCGGGAGTGGCGCGGGAGTGGCGCGGGAGTGGCGCGGGAGTGGCGCGGGAGTGGCGCGGGAGTGGCGCGGGAGTGGCGCGGGAGTGGCGCGGGAGTGGCGCGGGAGGGCGCGGGGCGGTGGCGAGCGGCGGGAGAGCGGTGGGGTAAAGATAGGAAAACATCGGGGGAGCGGTGCGAGAGCAGGGAGGACAGGAGAAGCGGAGGAGCGACGCAGGAGCGGCGCATGAACGGCGCGGAAAGGAGAAAGAGGGGCGGGGGGGGGCTTGGGGCGGGGGGGCGCGGGAGGAAGTCTGCGCGGAGGAAGAGCAGGGGCAGCGACCTTCGGCTGGGTCACGGCGGTGGCTTGTGGCTCGTGCTGCCCGCCTGCGGAGCTTTATCCCAGGGAGCAGGGCAATCATCGCGCCGCCTCGTTGCTCTCGTGCTGTTCGCGGGCCTAGCGTTTCAGCCGCGCTGCTCCTCGTATTGTCCTACCGAGAAACGATAGGAAAGTGGAGATTCAGTATGACGAGCGTTGGTTTAGACACCGAAAAGAGCCTCGACATCAGATGATATTTTGTGCCCGCAATGCAATTATAGCGTACATGTTTGATGCGGCGATCGATCATCCCATAAATACAAATTTGGCGAAAGCCATACAATAGAATTTCCCGATGTTCTTTAAATTTTAATAAAGTATTATGTTTAGTTACGTTGACTCGTTTTACAATATTGACAATACTTTCGATTTCTGATGAAGAAATATAAGAAGTACTGTTATTTATGTACGTTTCGTCTATTTATTTAATTAAATACACTTTCACGTGGAAGTTGGTGCAAAGTGGTCGATCTCATTATTCTGAAGATGGGGACCAAAGAAAAGGAAAGAGTAAAGCACGAAACCGTAGTTACGGTGAAAGTCCTCGATTTTAAGTTTCCCGGTTTGTCTCAGAGGAGTCTTCAAAGCAAGAATTGAGATAAACGGGCGCTGAACTTGCCGGAGAGATGGAGTGAATGAGATGGAACAAAACCAACCTGGAAGCGCTTGCTGTGAAAGGTTACTTGTGGCCGCACGTAGCCGCGTCATAGAATGCAGGTTGCGTGCATGAAGGCCGGGGTACATGACCGTGTGCGAGAGAGCAACACACACATGCGAAAGGGATGAAGCGAGATAAGTGTATGCTGTTACAAGTGAGGCCCAGATGGGGAGTGATATGGCTTTGTGTGCGTGCGGATACTCGGAAACGCCCCTGCGCGCACGTGTGGCTCTATATATGCGTATTCCCAAATGTATAAAACGAGCTGGGCCCAGAGATACAAAGTCCAGGTTTACCAGATGTTATTGCATCATTTGTTGCGATTCGATTTTAGCAGAGATTTAAAATTATTGTTAATTTACCGATTTCTGTGTGAATATCTACAATTTTGAAAGTCAGAAATATTCTGCAGTATAATTTTTTATAGACGTAATTATGCTTGTTCAGGTTGTACAATGTTTGCGTATCTCTCGGAATTCCCTTCTCGCAAACATTCTCTTATCTGAAGAGCTGGTATGTGTTGGGTAGTCTGTATAGGATAGTCTTTCATTTTGTTGATGAACGTGGTGAAGCGTAATAGCACCGTATTTAATTATTATGAGCGTTCTCCTTAAATCGCTGACGTCATAAAAAGCAGAAAAACTTTCAAGGTTAAGTGAGTGTGTTCTTTTGAATAAATATTTCTTTCGAATGCTCACTCTTTTTCTTGAGATCGATAACAAAGCAATCTTCTCTTTCAGACCTTACGCGATTACCTTCGAGTTGGTGGCCTGCAGCTCAGCGGTAAATAAAACGATCGATTATTTTATTTTGAAGCTTGAGGTCTATACTGGCTCAAGAAGAATTCTTTAGTACTTTGAGTTCGATGACCGGAATATTCTAAATCATTACAAAAATCCCTTTAAATACTGTAACACTACGAAAAACAGATGAAATGCCACGTACTTCATTTCTTTGTTAAAAAATAAATGACTAATAATCATGCAAAATGATACATCTAAAGAATCATTTGTTGAAAAGAAGAAATATTTTTAGAAAATTAGTATATTTTTACGAGTAAAAATTTCATAAAAATAAATCACAGGACTGCCGCATTCCTCCAAATAGACATTTTTTAGATGTCACTTTTTTATACCGACGAAATATGTCCCAATAGAAAGAAACTAGTGACCAGTAGCAACACAAATGCTTCTGAACAAAACTACATAAAAAGTTTTCCCAAACAAAGGTGGTACGCAACTGGTCAAGGAAAACAAATAAAACACACTACTATAACAATGAGAAAAATTAAATTTCTTAACAAAATTGTATACACGAATACGGTAATAATATAGCCGAATGTACATACAGGTCAATACTTCTTTACATACAAGTAGATAAAAAAATTCTGTTCAATATTGTAACCCGTGAATAGCAAGTATGTAACGGCAGACAGTCGCATCCTTGGAGACTACTGCCGCGTAACGACAGCTGCGTCATAAGCAGAGACGCAATGAATATGACGATTTAGTCGGCACACGCAGGGTAAGATTAGATAGAATAACACTGTCAAATTATTTGCGTTTTTCCGTCAAACTCGAAACTGTTTGTTTTTGGATTTTCTCCGATTCATGGGTCTCCACCAAAACTGTGTAGACACCTCTTATGTGGCTGAAGCTAACATAATTTTTCCTTCCGTTTATCCATTTATTAAAAATTAATAATATAGATGTGTTTAGATTTTTCCCTATTTCCTGGCAATCCAATGAATCCATAGACACCTTTGACGTGGATGGAAGCTGCATGGTGTTCTTTACATTTCTGCACACATTAAAAATTAGTAAAATAGATTAGTTTGTCGTATTTCTTTGCTAATTATATTTCTTTATGAGTTTGAAAAGGATATTTGTAGTTTACTCACCCATGTGTAATGAGTTTCCCCATAATCTGTGATTAATGCCTTCATACGTTTTAAGGATATTACATAAAAACTTACTTGATACATACAAGTATATAGTATATTCTGAAAAAAATTCTTACATTACAAGAAAGAAATCAATTCCCCTTTTCGTTTGAAGAAGGAATAAAATGTCCAGATTAAATTTATTCGTTGTTTACAGCACTGTTTTTAATAAACGTGTGACTCAAATGCAATGCAATTATCTTGTTTGACACGATAATTTTTGTAGAACACAAATATTAAACCATAATATCGTGTCAGAAAATTTACGATCCGTCAGATCACCATAATTTCCTTTTTATTCACTTAGAAAAACAATATAGGTCTTGCTCAGTACAGAAAGACATCATTTGGTCATTAGTTTGATGCCATCTACATTTTCACCTCCATTACTCTGTTACTTGTGCTCTTCAGGCTGCGTCACGCGTCATACTTTCCTTTGAATGGTCCGACTTTGTCACTACTGATTCCATTATCTGTCAACTCCCGTAGTAACTTTATCATATGTAGAGAGGAATTATGTTCAGTATAACATGAAGCACACTACAAGAGAATAACGGCGGTTCGAAGATTATGATGAAAAATTCCTTTATTTAAACCACGGTCAGTTTTCATTCATCATTTTCCTTAATGATGTGTAACTGGAGCACTGTGTAAACCAAATTTATATTTTTCATTAATTTTCAATTTACACCTAATTGGATTTTGTTGATGTGATTTATATTGAAAACTTAAATCGCAAATGAACAGTATCCTCTTTGAAAGCAATACTTCTCTCTCCTTATTCTCCGGAACTAGACATGGCTCTTTGAGCCTTAATAGAATGATGTGGTTTTTATTACATTACGAAATATCATATTCTTACGTATCTAAAACATTTTATCCCGTGACATCCAGTTGCACGAAATTAAGCCAGTTTTGAATTGTTTTACTGGGAATATAAAATTGCTAAATCACAGCAAAACTTGCTTTCTCTTCAGCCTCGTACACTTAATAATCCGCTCTACTAAAATAATCATATTAATTTGCCATAGAACCCATGTACAAAATTGAATTATAAAATATTAATATTTAATTTGTATTTGATTTGAATCTAATGATTTTGTGAATCACGCGTTTGAAAATATAATTCATCTTCATGCATCAAGCGACTGCTTTCAATCGTGAATTCAGTTAAAATGTAGATTGCAAGGAATGCATATTTTTCATTCTCACTGTCCCCTTCATTGCTCTTTAAATTGAGACCGAGTGAATGAGTGAGTCAGTGATTGAGTCAGTTAGTATTTCACAAAATACTGACGCCTCACTCGATTACAGGGCGCGTCAAATACTTTACTCATTAGTCTCGTAAGTTACATGTTTTTGTATAGCCGAGAGCCGGCGGAATTCCTCCACGACACCGCCCCAACCAGAAAAATTCTCAGCTCCAAAATGGTCTCCCGATATGCGTGGTAGAACAGTGCGTGTAAGTTGCAGTATGTGTGCTAAGCGGAGAGGAAGGGAATATCGCGCACAGTCCGGTGTCCATTTGTCAGGGTACTACTGCGACCTGACATTGATCGGAGAACCACGGAAAACTACCGACCAGGGCAGCCGACCGCTAGAATTCTCCTTCACAACACGTCTGAATTCGACATAACAGTATGTGTGATGTCAAAAACCCACCACCGGCAGAACTTTAACCCTAGGACCTCTCACCAAATTGAGGTCGAGCGCAGTAATGCCCTAACAGAAGTTTGCCGTGAGAGCAATGATTAGGAGATGGCAGTTAGAAGAGCCTTGCTTTCGCGGCAGAATGCAGTTAGGCCAGTATTGCGCTGTCTCCATTAGGAACGGTGATTAAACCGAGAGTGGAAAGGTGAAGGAAGGTGGAGAGTGGGGCGGAGGCGCACTGAGGCGCTGAGGCCGTGGCCGATGCCGTTGGTGGCCTCGCACAGGTACTGGCCCTGGTGCTCGGGCAGCGCGGGCCGCAGCAGCAGGGTGCCGTTCGGGAAGAGCTGCAGCCCTCGGATGGCGCCGCGGCCCCGCGCCGACAGGTCCTGGTACTGGCTGGGCTGGCGACCTGCGAGCGTGGGCACACGTTGAAGTAGACACGGGGTCCGACATTGGGTTAGCACGCATTTTTTTCACAAACGCTTTAATCCTACGTAAGAAAAGTGACACATCTAAAAAAAGTCGCATTTTACAGGGGAACGGTTTTAATCCGCGGGGTGTCATTTCTTTGACAATCAGTATTTTTTTTTGTAGTATACCATTATAGTATTCCAGTTATTTGCTGGATAGTATACACGCTACCTTTAGAATCATCTTCATGAAAAATATATTTTTTCTAAACACTTTTTTCCTTAATTTCAAAGAGGACGAAATTTGAGACGCCATTTTTACTGAGGCAACGAATAATTTTATGCTGTTAAATCACCCTCCTGCTGCACGGTTCTTGCCTTAAAAAAGCCCCCCGCGTAGATTTTAGGAATAAATAATGACGTGTGGTAATATTTTTGTGGTGATTTGGGTTATTTGTAAGTATAGGCATGGCAGAATCGGCAATGCACAATCAGAGGGACGTTTTATGCTAATTGTAAATGCCTACGGAAACTTGTAATGCAGAGCCTCACCGAGACTTTTAACAAAGAGGAATGCGTACCTGTCTAATTCGGGAAATTTTGAGACTAAGAGGCAAAATGTTATTTAGAAGAAGTTTTGTTCTTCATGCTTATGAAAAAATTCTCGCGGCAGGGACGGCTTCCAATGGTACTAGTCTGATTTAGGTCACACCTGGTGCAGGTTAAGCATTCGGATGTAATATCATGCTCTCCAAGTCCACTGACGAATCAAATACCCGAACCTTCCACTATTTGGACGTCCATTATTTACTTGATGGAAGGCGAAACGCCGAGAGACTAATTTGCTGATGTCTACAATCTGTTGAAACTCAACTGGAGAACAACAGCTCCTACTCAAATATTTTTACATCATATTGTCTCATATTTGAGGGAAATATATTTGGCAGAAATAAGGAATAGGATCATGAACTGTTGAACATCATGTCATCATGAACTGTTGGGCAGGCCACGTATTGAGGTAGTCAAAGGAATATCGCATACATGCGAAATACTGGTATGTAACGGTTTCCTACCAGTAGGGTGAAAATGTCGTACGTGTAACTTCGTTTTATGTGTCCTGGCTAAAGTTCTTGTATTCTCCTCTGATACATGCTCTAGAAGTGTGTCATGTATTCGAAGACAGCTGTGTTATCCATTTAATTGTTACTTATTTTTAATGTACTTAAATGTTTAAAGTATTGCCGGAATTTAACGCTGCCACGTTATCAGTGTCATCATTGAGTCAGTAACAGGTGAGGAAATTGGAAATCTTCAATGAAACAAAGTCTCAGAATTCATCGAAACGTTTAGATAGACGGTATTAAGGCAGTTAGTGGTGTTTGCCTATAAAGATAATAAATTGAATTATTAGAGAACCTGATGATAAACTATTTGTGAGAAAAAACGCACTACTTTCTCGCATTATTTGAAACTTTTGCAATTTTCGAGAATTCAGAATGTTCAACGAAAATTATACGTGCGACATTTAAGCGTTCTTTGCTATATTCGCATCAAACTTCTTTGTACTGTTTTTGATCTCAATTTTCAACACAAATACAAAAGCGTATTTTTGTTGAACTTTTCTGAAATTCTACGTGGTACAAACTTTATTGTGTGTCTCGATCAGGCCCATGCGTCTTGTTGTCACGTCATGCAACGCCAGCTACGCCACCATGTCCGTGCGCCATAGGCCTGGCGGCCCCATAAGTTCTCTCCATGCAAACCTTAGTAGGGTGCACAGATAAGTATATTGGCTCTCAGCCTTGCTGCTCCCGAGTTTGTGATAAGAAATGAAATATTTACAAATATCCGAACTGTTTAATCGTCCAGCACGAATGGTAAGTTTAGTAATAACTTTGAAAAGTTTCATAGCTTGTGTGATATATTACCAGACATTACCAAAATAACACACAGCAGCGAGGCATGTGAAATAAATTTTGTTATAAAAAGTAATTAAGTCATATCCTACGTTCAATGTGCTGTAGTTTTGTGTTTCATTCAATGACTAATGACTCATTCCTAGTGCTTTTTTCTTTCTTCTTTCACAACTAGTAAGGAAGTAAAATTTAGAACCAAAATGAGGCATATTTCTCTATTTCTGCACTGCCATGTTTGTAATTTGTTTTGTGATAAATAGCTGAAACAAGAGCTGCTCGCTTGATTGCATGTCTTAGAGAGAAGTGCTTCAAGAAGCATAATGTATTAATAATATTTGTGATTATATATGTGAACAAGGTTCTCTCAAAATACGGTAATATTTCGAATTACCTTCTAGAGTCCCTTGCAAATTATTAATTATCACCAAAACGCTTGACGAATCCTCTTCGACTTGTGCACTCATTACTTTCATGATTGTTTTATAAAATCCTACGAAATATTGTTCGTTGAGAACGTGTCATTCCATGTTTGTCTCTATTTGAAATGTTTTTCTATTGTGTGTGTGTGTGTGTTTGTGTATATTGAAACAAACTGTCTGATTTAACTTTTAAATTTAATATTTCCTCTGCCCTTCTAAAGTTAATTCAACGTAACCTGTTCCAAATTTATAAAAGAATATGAGCGCCAGGAAAAGATTACGTTAATTCAATTATAAGGAATATTCGCTATTGCCTACTAATAGCCGATTATTTGATCTGCCATCTGTACAGAGTGGCCGAGGAATCTGGAAAGCAAATATACATTTCTAGCTACTCATTTGCTGGAATTGGCTAAATGAAAACCATCTTTTCTATTCACAGAAACTTGTAAGTTTATTCAATTCTCCTTGTTAACAATACGAAACTTTTGGTCATGACCAGTCTCAAACCTTATATTGCAGTACGCGTCTTCGCGTGCTCTCGACCGATGTCGCCGCGTAGAACCATTTTCAATCTTCCCCGATGTCGATGACTCCAGGTCCAAATACCATCTTCTTTTCTTCCGTTTTGGCACAAGTGTACTCAAGTCACTGATCCTCATCGCCTCATACATTGATAAGACTTAATTAATTCTCCTTTTAAAAGTTCCCAATTCTTTCTACGCGTATACTTAAAGTATTTAAGTTCAGCAAACTATATCTGCATCAAATACTCCCGGTCCTGTTGCCGACAAATTCACCTAAGTTCACAATTCTAGCTGCGGCACTCGAAATATTTCCAAGTTCCAATTTCCGCACATTCCATCAATATTCTAAGTCCGACAATCATACGCTCCAAAGTAAATATTAATTCCCAAACTCCCAACATCACTTGTCTACACACGATCCGCACTGCACCACGGTATAAGTCGGAATGCCTCCATATTCCACTCTTTCAGCCCTTCAAAACTCGGTCCGTCTTTCTACTGTATGTTGACAGAAAAAATTCCATGCCTAGCCAATCTCTCAATTACTTTGTCAACTAGCCGCGCCCCGTGGTTCAAAGCAATGAAGTTTGTTGACCTTAACAACAACTTGTCTACCGTTGCTATGCCGCCATATTTACAAATGTCTAACCTTACAATTCACCCTGTTTACAATAAATGTGACGCAATACAAGGTCCCACATATTGGTGTGTCACACTTCGGTATAACACACACATATATAACACACATTGGTATAACACTTTCATTTAACTTATTTAAAATCACAAGCACAAGCTTCCGGAATGGTATCATGAATATATTTTGTAGCTAATTAAAATTAGATTGACGGTGACAAAATATATCAAAAGGTATCTATGTTAAGCTGCTCACAGATTCTAACATTGATTATTTCCTTATAGGAGCAGAAGATATTCGCTATAGCAGAAGAAGAATATTAACATGTAGTTCTACTACATCACGCACTTTCTCGCATTTATTGTAAGGGTTTCGTTATGTTTTAATTCTGCTTGAAAGCGCAAAAATGTTTCCAACTTGCAAAAATATAAGACGCGAACAAGGAGACGATCAAGAGCTGTGAGTCTTTAGTGGGTATCTAAATTTGCATTCAGATGAAGTTTCTTAATAAACTCTCAGGTGAAGTGTCTACACGACAAGAATAGAGTTTGTTTTGTCTTGAAAGTGTTAATATTTAACCGTGAAGCAAACTTAAAATGTAAAATAGTATAACTTAAAGGTTATCTAATAGATAATAAATATTTTACTCTCATTAAGGGCACGTTATTTGCCGAGACAAAGTTCATATAAAACACAATCTTGTCTCCATAAAATTCTATAATATATCAATTTCTAAGCGTATGTAATGCAACTTTGTTCCAGCTCATACATTAATTGACTCTAACGGCACAAATTCAAACAAGCTTTTAATATTATCTCCTGATTTTAACAAAACATGTTAAAACTATTTCCCAAAGATGAAGTGATTCTTTTGCATTGCATTTCGGTACTTTTCATTCTATTCGTGCCTTTAATCTAAGAGAACATATGGCAGTGATCATTTCAACCAAATGCTCGAAAGGGATCCCCCTCGAATTAAACGCCGTTTGACTTCCAACTAGACCGTTCTGTTTCGATTCCGAACCTAAATACTGTCGTTTAATGTCCTCGCCAATCTCCCTCTCCGTCTGATATACTGCTTGGTGGACGCTCTCTCACCCGCAATACTGTGTGGTGCAACCGTTTCGCGCACGCTGCCGCTGCCGCCGACGGCGCGCCGTCGCTGCCGACGCCTTGAGAGGCTGGCGAACCTGCATCTTGGCTCCCAGCCAATGGCGACGGCCGCTCGAAGCGACTCGCGAAGCGACTGGGAAAAAACTAATATAAAAAGCTAGTTCGTTTCCCCGGCGCACAGCGTAGATTTACTGCACTGGCACAGAGAGTAGTTAAACTTTGAAGGGTCTTTCCTTTCATCTCTCGCCGGCGCCTCTCATAGATTCCACTATTTCGATATAGACTTTTCTCTTCGCACAGCATCAGTTCCTGCAAAAAGGTTTTTTTATTGATGTTTTAGAGACGTGTTGAAACTAGTTTCTCTGTATCAAATTAGTAAAAAGACAAAAATAGTATATTTAGTTTGCATAAAATGGATAGGTTGTAAAGTACCGGCATTTACAGTGGTTTTATTACTTATATTATTCATCCATCCAGTCGATCTTTTTTTCATTATTCAAACAACGTTTTAGGAGTAACAATGAAAGAAACATTAAACGAATGCATTATGGATGTAGATAATGAGAATACTTCTGTCTATCTTCATTCCATCCCTTTACTCACTTCGTAATGACAAGAGAATCGTTTCTCAACCTTTCTAAAATCCCCTTGCAGGCAGTAGAATAATGTTTTAAGTTTTTTTGGGTAGATCCCAAAGCAGATAGTGTATGCTTATTAATTATATTATACGCTCATTTGAGCTATAAACGATGAACTTTCATATCCTACGTGTCAAATCGGATTACATCATTTCTTAATAATTTCTCAAATTCATTTCACCATAATATTGTATAAGAGTTGCATATTCCACATTATTCTCTCCATTACAAATAACTCTTATGAACTACCTCTCCCTCTCTTTCTCTCTCTTCCTCTTTCTCTCTCTTCCTCTTTTTCTTCCTCTCTTCCTCTCTCTTCCTCTTTCTTTTCTCTCTCTTCCTCTTTCTTTCTCTCTCTTCCTCTTTCTTTCTCTCTCTTCCTCTTTCTTTCTCTCTCTTCCTCTTTCTTTCTCTCCCTCTTTCTTTCCTCTTTCCTCTTTCTTCTCTCTCTTCCTCTTTCTTTCTCTCTCTTCCTCTTTCTTTCTCTCTCTTCCTCTTTCTTTCTCTCTTCTCTTCCTCTTTCTCTCTCTCTTCCTCTTTCTCTCTCTTCCTCTTTCTTTCTCTCTCTTCCTCTTTCTCTCTCTCTTCCTCTTTCTCTCTCTTCCTCTTTCTCTCTCTTTCTCTCACTGGTTGCGCAAGCAGTTCACGAAATTCGATTCAGGAAACCTGAATCGAAATATCGGGATAACCTGAGCGGGCAATTGTAAAATATTATTTCCTAGAATAAACAAATCTCTAAAAAGCGATTTCTATATTGTCTTCGTTCTTTCTCTTAGAATAGTGAGTTTAACATTGTGAATGTGAGTAAACTCTTGTCTTCGATGATGTAACGGTTAGTGTGTAAGACCGTTATACACAAGTTCGCGGGGTTCAAACCCGATCGAAGCTATGGATTTTTAAGGGCGAAATAATTCTTCGTACGCTTTCCTTCGAAGAAGCAAAGCCGGCTGTCTTACGTAGTAGATTTACTGCATATAAAAGATCCTCAAGCCTAAAACAAGCATATGAACTAAATTTAAATCGCCTGTTTTATTGCCCGAGCTGTCCGCGTCCTTTTATCAGAAAAGAGCGCAGCGGAATTTGCGTGTGCATGCGGAAGAGCAGACCTGATGACCTGAATTGTGGGAATTCTGATTTGGTGTTGTTGACGTTCTTATAAGAAGAAATAAAAGAGGTCATCTTCGTCAACATATCAGCTTTATTAAGATAGCCTGCTTTCGACGGCTTTGCCGTCATCGTCAGTCTCGACTTTTGCCGACAGCAGCGAGACTGACGATGACGGCAAAGCCGTCGAAAGTCGGCTATCTTAATAAAGCTGATATGTTGACGAAGATGACCTCTTTTATTTCTTCTGATGACCTGTGCCTCGCGACGGAAAGTAAGGCATCATTGAATTGAATTGAACGGTGCCTCTTGTTCATCATATCAATTCTAGCGGCCCGTTGTGTTGCTTTCTGTCATCTCATTCCATCAGAAGCTTGGTTATTTCGAAAAGTTGAGCTGTGTATGTGCTTTTGCAAATTGTGCGTGTATTGGCGGCGTGTTAGTGCCCGCCAAGGGCCTCGAACGTCCTCGATCATTCTGGAAAGGTCAGCCGTATAAGTAACTTGCTGCATATTACTCTGCGCATCTGCTTCTCGCAGAACCACGTCATGCAAATGTGATGAAGGCGTCGAATACCGAAGGCTTCGTACGCTGTTGGAGACGATCACAATTAAGCGAAGAGTAAGGGAAGATATATAAACACTTATGTGCATTGCAAACGTATCAATAAAAACAAATGAACATAACGACAACCATTTTTGCTATTCGTATTTTTTTGTCTTGAGTAACCATTGCATCCTAATAGGAAGCTACGTCACTGTGTGCAAACTTTACACAATTGGGTGGATGACGTTTTGAAATTTTTATATAAAATAGTCACGATATACACGCTACTGAGGGGCATTAATAATTGGCGTACTCAAATAAATGGTAAATTTTTAACTAATTCATAAATAATAAGTTTAAAAGAATGAAAAATATTTGAAGATTTATACAGTATTGTATAGAGTCCGTAATTGCTTATTTCATTTATTAAAATAGTTCAAAGTACATATGAATCATTTGAGTGTGATAAAATCAACATGTATTGTGTATACAATTTAGACACTGATACAAGCAATATATCCTTATATTTATATAAAAGAACGATATTTAATTTCAAAAGTCAAGTTCTCTGGACCACCAGACTGATTTGTCACGGTTACAAAGTGAGAAACTTTGGTCTAGTAGAGCGTAGACGCCCAACTTTGTCATTTAGTAGAAACTCCCAATTTGTAACATCCAAATCAGAATATTATACTATTCTGCTAGGTATCGGTGCAAGTATGGCACTGCCATAAAGAGTGGAATCTTGGGAATGAGCCACTGCGTCTAACCAGAGATAAGCCGGGCAACCTCTGCAGAGGAGGTTGTTGCTAATTGTTGGGCCCCTTTCTCAGCGACGAGCCACTTAGGCTGGCCGCGATTCTAACGAGGACGCGAGTAAGTAGCCGCTGAACTGTACTAATAGCCGGGTCTTGTAATTAGAAGCTAATACGAAGTTGCCACTTGCTGAGTTGTGCCAGAAAGCGCAGGCGTCAGTTTCGCAAGTTTGGCCAAGTTCCCCTCGACTGGCAACGGACACTCGCCAACTTATTTGAGAAGTTGTTCGTGAGGTTGGAGTAGATTCACAGGCGCATAAAATACTCGAGGAACGTGCGTAATTTCATTTTTCTGCGCGTCTGTCGCCAGTGATTTATAATGATTTTTATACTACGAAAATACTACGCCCAGTACTTGATTAAAGAAGATCTTCTTTCACGCCTAATATTTCGGACTTTATTAAGTACCGTTTATGACTCCACTCCGTGACCTACTTTCGAAAGAAAAAGTAGTGTTATTTTTATTTTCGTCTTTGTTTTTCGTGATAGCAGTAATAGAACATATTTTTTGCTTTCACTCTTTCGCCGGCATTATTCGTTTATTTTAAAGAATAGCCACTGGGGAAGATTTTTTAAAGTATCTCGTGCAAACTTCACTGCAAGTTATATAGCTCTTCGGAAGCATATACCCTTCGTAATTACTCGCTCCCTGCGACTTTTTGTTTGCCCACGATCCTATCTCCGCTCCCAGGACTGGTTCCTCAGTAGCTTGTGCGGAGCAATCGCAATTTTTGTCCCTGAGGGTCGCGGTAATAGCGCTTGTGAACTACACGCCCGTGTAAACGTGCCGCCATATTGTGGCAATTCCGAGGAATAGCCTTGTTGTAGAGATTGTTTCCGAAGAGTGTGGTATATGGTAATATTTCACAAAGAGGCTCTACATAATTGAAAGTAGATACCGATAATAAATTCTAATAATCTGTGGAGGTCCATAGCAAAAAGTCACATGACATCTTTGTAAAATGTGTCTCTTTTATCGATGAATCAGAAGGGTTACTTATGACAATCTTCTGTAACAATCATAAAATGTATTTAAAAGGAAACAAAACTAGCCGTTTTTATTAAATAACCATAATTTTGCACAGTTTTCCTCAATTTCGTGGAAAAATAAAAACTGTGACATGAAAAAGTTTGTTCTGAACCTGAACCTTTGTAGTTCAGGAAGCAAAAGATTACTGGTTAACTCATTTTCACGATTAAGTGGACAGAAAATACAGAATAATTTTAAGTATTAAAACTAAAATTAAAAGTTGATATCCATGCTAATTTCAAGAATTAAAACAATTTTCTCTAATGCTCCAATTGTTATTATTTTTGTTATTATTAATTTAATTTTTTTGTTTGTTTACGAATAGGTCGTCTTGGACTACGAAGACATGCTCAAGTGCATGTGATCAGCATTAGGCTGAATCCAATTTTTATTCTCCAGGATTTTTAGTCTTGGGGATACTCCGTTTAGTGTTCGCTAATTTACCTTTAAAATAGCTGTTTACAACGCATGGAACTAACCGAAAAAATGCCGCAATTTTATCGTTCCTCAATCCCGGGAAAGTACTTCAAAAATTCGTTTAGCTTCCACCCAATTACTCTTTTTTCAACGATAACAAACTTTTTGAGAACCTAATAAATAACAAAATAACTATCTAAAATAAGTTTTCTATTTCTTATTACTAGTGTGGATTGAAACCACAACTCTCAACATATCAACTTGTACGTCTAATGGAGCTCATACCAAATGTTTTCCTTAATAATAATCAATATAAGGTAGACATAGTCATTACCCAAACTATTGAAAATGTGGCATTTTGGTTTCACAATTTCATGAAAACAGGCGTATATGGTCAATGCATGTCATATGGTATAGGCAATATATGTTAGACACAATAAGCAGTTTTCTTATATATAGAATTCTACGTTAAAACAATTTTCATCATATCTTATGGTCGATGAAGTTTCATTTTCGCATTAGCCTTCTTTAATGTATACTTTCGCGAACTAACGAATTTATGCATTTCATTGTATGAAGATAATTCAGCTTTATTTACCTTCTATACAAATATTCGAATAACATACGACGACATCAAATTACATATGCTCTCGTCAGATATATCTGATCGGCCTAAATCGGAAGAGTAAATGTTCGACCAAATAAACTGGCAAAAATATTTTCGTTCTGACGCCCCAATCCCTCCGTTCCCTCGCCCTTAAAAAGTAATGATATATTGCTTCCGCAGAGGCGATGTGACATTCCCGCACAGTATTCACCCAGTAGTGCTTAAAGTTGTTTTTATAATATTTGTTTGTAGTAGTGTTAATTATGTTTATTATGAATAAAAACCTCATATATGTTTTGGTTTATAGGTGTCCAGAAATTCGCCAACCATTTCAGCTGACTTCATCCACAGAAGAAACTTGCGTTGCTACAGAGGAGCGCCTGGGTGAGCATATGCTTGTCTTAGATAACGCGTGGAGTTGTGGGTGCCAAAGGCAGGAACATGGCACCTTTTTACAGGTGGGGAGTATCGAGGTTATAATCTACAAATAACACATCCGATGACAAGGCCCAAAACGAAATAAAATAACGCATCCTATTACTTTCTTCAGCACAGCGGAATTGCGTGAAATGTGCAAGCTAAATGTTCGTATTGCTTTTTTGCAAAGAATATTTCATATTTCGTATTGACTTTCCTACCTTTCTAAAGTGCTACGAACTTGAAGAGCATACTGATATTTGATTTTGGCTCTGAATAGTAATTAGTATTTTCAAAACGAAAACCACTCCCTGATTACATTTTTCTCGGGATATTTGACTATGTTGTTGCAACCATGGGCGAGTGGCAGTGAAAATTCAAGAAGTGTAAGTCTTTGTCTGCGTTATTTTTCGGCACATCAACCATGTTATTATAAATACTACAAAAACATACACAAAGGAAGAAAAAAATTCCTACCTCCATTTTCTCTAATTTTTTATCTGCATATCGCTTCAGGCTGGTCGATTCCGTCTATGCCTCCTATACCTTTATTATGTCGTCATTATTGTGGGTTGTGTATCGGACACATTGACAAACAATAAAATTTACCTTTATTCCTACTAGCATCTCTTATCTATTCTATCAGCCATTCCTTTCAGGTCACTTGCTAGTGCATCTGGTGCGTGCTTTAACACGCCGTTGCTCGTGTGAGAGAGATCACATTTATGCATAGATTTCAATGGCGTCCATCTCTCTCAACACTGTGATGCATTTCGAGGAATACCTTTTGATAAAGAATGTCCCTTATTACACGCTTACGGAGAGTACCACAGTGATTAGAAGGCCGATAAACATGATGACATCCATATTACACATTTCGACACGCTGGTTTCGGATTCACACATAATTGGAATTTGCATATACCTCGCGATATACCGCACGAACTCGTGTGTGGTTATTTATCGAAAAAAGCAATATTCACTCACTACTACAATATCTGCCGTTGGAAAACAATTGCGTAGGAAGCAATTACAAAAATTATTGGTTGCGGTAAGCAAGTGTAAATAAAGTCTTTTCTTATGACAACTGCTGTACCGGAGAACGGCGGGAGTGAAGGTGTGGTAAGATCAAATTTCGCTGCTGAGTGGAGGGCATCAAGAAGGGTGTTCGAAGGACGTGATATAACTCAGGATACACCATCACCTTTATTGCTACGTCAAATACAATTTTTAGAGAACATGTTCAAAATGCCAACCGCTTTAATGAGAACATAAGGCACACATCTCAATGCTTCGTTGTACACGCCTCCCCCTCCCAAGTTTCGGCAGTCAAGACGGCCACGCCCACGTGTGCTCATGTTACGAGATATGTGCTTCCTGAGGCGGAGCCGCATAAACACGGAACTTGACGTAAACCCAGAACAAGAAATTCAGGGGCGTCAGGCTGGGAAAACGTGGCGGATAGGTGAACTCTCGGGGTCTCTGCGCCCAATCCTACAACACGGAAAGTGGGCGTCAAGGTGAGCACGTACTTCACGATGGTAGTGCCGCAGATGCACGGTCGTTTTTAATCCACATTCTGCTGCGGAACGCTAAAGCCTCATTCTTAAGCAGTTCCGAGAGAATATGCTGCAAGAACGTGAGTTACGCTTCAGCATCGAGATTATCCCAGATTACATAGGTTACATGTGATGGTCTAGACATATATTTTCAACCGAAACTGGTGACGGCAAGGTAGCGTGACCCAGGGATTTTCGTGTGCTCACCACGAGGGTGCGCTCAGAAGACCCTGTCTGGTGTAAATTCGGCCTCGTCGATCTACAACACGCGTGCGGTGAATTCGCCTTTGGTTGCGCCGCGATGCACCAGCAACTCACAATAAGCCATTCGCCGAGGAAGGCCGCCATCCCGTACCCCTTGCGCCAGCATGAAATGAAACGGGAGCTAGGCGTCCTCCTGCAGAACGCGACGTACAGTCGTCCTCGGGACGTCCAACAATCGAGCGAGGCCCCTGCTCGTGAGCTCGTCCCCCAGAGCTTGCAATACTCCCACTTCATCTGGACCATTATGATGGTGCGACCTTCCGACGTCGGCACATGGTCGCGGAAGCACGTTGCCCGTTGCACGCAGTCGAACATCGAGGCACCGCAACACGTTGCACGTTGGGATGGCGGCAAGTGGGATATCGCGCGGTGTACACATGCACAGCTATGTTGACATTGTCGTGGCGTTCCCAAGTAAATAGAACAATACGTATCTGAAATTAAGTCTCCATTTTCGGCATTGCACACGGCTGCTTGATTGGAACTGAAGCAAGCACACCAGCGCAATATTGACATTGACAGCGTCACGAGGCGTTCTAAAAGGTTATAAAGGTTTCGTTATCGTTGTAACAACGGTAATTTGGCACGTTGAGAGTTCGTTCGTAGAACAGCCTGATGTTAATTTTATGTTTGCTGCAGCATGCAATTAAACCGTGTTTTCAGCGATATGATAAAAGTGTCACCCCTAAGAAAATGAGCATTCGCTTCTGTACATATGATGCATATGTGGTATCTACCGTATCTACCGTGTGCGGGTATTAAGGGACAACCTGTATGTTTCAAGTTGGCTGATGTTTCTCATTTCTGCAAACTGTCTAATGAAGCGTTTATTGCTGTAACGTCTCTTGTAGAACATCACGAGTGAGACCTTCAAAAACACGTTTTAATTGACTTCTTAAGCAGACCCTGTTGTGGAAAGAAATGTAAAAGTGTCATTGTTAACAAAAGTGTCAAACATTTCAAAAGAAATTCACATCTAAGTTTTTACTGAATGTACAGTGGTATTTGAATATATTATTAATTAGGTAATAAACAAGTTCCCTGCATATTTTACGTTAGCACATCTTCCTATTCATTTTTACGAACTAGTTTTATTTACGTTCACTTTAATTACTAATTAGCTTAGGCTTACATGCCGAAAAAACTGACTAATACGAATTCACGTCATTAAGGGTGGTCGACATAACGGAGCTGCGCTTAAGTTTGTTTGCTCCTTTGCAGTATTTAAACAAGTTGCTCAACTATTTAATAAGTTAACTACCCAGTCTCTTAATCAGTTACTTAATTACACAATAGCTCGTCAGCCATTAGTTAATAGTTACTTCGTCTTCAATAAATTAATTAATCAATTTGTTATAGTTTGTTATCCTATTTTGTACTTTTTTCGAAAATTATTAAATATTGTTTATTTTCGACTACTGGCAAATTGCTTCATTTTGGTTATTGAACAATCTGTACGTAAAATAATGATATATAAAATTCAATTAAAATACATGAAAAATTTAAAAAAATATCTTAGAAAATTACTTTCAAAAAAAAAAATAAAATTATAGTAATACTGTAATATGTATAGTATGGAAAGGTAAACTAAACCTTAATTAACCGAATTTCAGAGATAAAATCAACATAATAAATACTGCAATAATGCCGAAAGGAATGATATTTCCAATCCAACAGTTACAAAAGAAAGATCGATTACAAACGGAGGCTTCCAATATTATGACGGTCGTTGAAATGAAATATGGACGCCTTTCTCGACAATTGAGTACACCCTCGAGAAAGAAAACGGACGTTGAAAAACAAGTCGGACAACAGCATTTTTCTCCAGACAAGGATGGATTTTAATGGATTACAGTATCTGTTGACCTATTAAAGTGCAGATATTCATTACAATAATATACGTGACTCATTAATATTATGACGGACGTAGAGTATTTTGTGTAGAAATTAGCATAGACATAGAAAAGATACATTATATAATAGAAAATTATACGAAGAAATGTTTTTAATATTTACACTCTGTACGAAATTTTTGAATTATGAACAAACCATTGAAATATTTCTCAATTCAATTCATTGAAATATTCCTCTTAATTTACTACGACTGATCATCCCATATTCTCATCCATACGAAAGTTATTTGAGTAGTATTGCAAGGGCAATGTGTTCTTATATCGTTCTCGCTTTTTATTTCTGAAGAAAAATACAAAAAAACAAAACAAAAAACAAACAAAAAAAACACGCGAACTTGTTTTTTTCTCCGTTTTGGTTGATTAACAAAACAGAGCTGTTCCTACCGAAAGCCATTAAGAAGCGACAGTGGGCTTGCTAATGATCTAGGCTCTTCGGGTGACGCCAAGTGACCTAAGCACTTCATTCCTGGAGAATATTACGATAAATGATCGATACATCAGCGTCACAGCCTTCGACACAGAGTCACCTATACAGACAATATTATTCGCATGATTAAGGTGGCGGAAGTCTTCGATTTCACTTACAGCGGGCTTGTTGAAGTTTCTAGGCCTCAATTATTGTTCTAAGGGATTCATTTGTTGAACATTATAGTGATATGGGACATAAATGGTCTCACGTGACTTGACATTAGTTGAAGTGTGTGTGTTTTATGATGTCGTTAAAGTCTTAAAGCCGTCGCTGAAACTCCCGAGTTTTTATCTACAAAAAGTACTATGATGTGCATAATTCCTTCTCTTTCATGTGTCCTAATGCAGTCTCCGGTACTTGTCCACATGTCATAAAGTAATTTTTGTTTGGCTTTTGAATACAGGTGAAAAGTCTTGACATTATATGACACTATGTGTCACATGTGTCACTAGTCAATTATGTAAAAACTAAAACCCGCAACCTTGCTGTGTTTTGAAAAGGTATGAAATGGATTTTATTTTTAATTGAGCATATGCTACATTGTGAAAGTATGCTTTTAATTATATAAATATTTCATTTTTAATTTGATTTGAGGGCTGATTTGTAGTATACTTTAGACCCGTAGTCTGATTTTTGAAACTGCCAACCAATTCTTTTGACTTGTCAGATATTTGCGTTACTTCGTTATGGCGTAAGAAAACTGATGGTGCTTTAATAGCGCATATTTTCTTATAGTATTGGCGATGGTACGTAATATTATAATACTGCAACTTCTGTCCTACTCCCATTTTACCCATCAGTTGAAAAATTCCTAACAAAAAAAAACGCGAGAGTTTCTGAAAACATTCTTAATTTTCTAAAATTCAAAGTTGAAATGAAAAGAACTCTCTGCCTGTGAATTCTGTGCTTTCTACTTTATTCTTACAAAACTTGTAAAGAAAACTTGTAGTACTACACTTTCTCGCATTATTTCTAACTTTTTTTAATTTTCGAAAATTCATAGAGTTCGCCGGAGACTAGATATATTTTTAAGCGTCCTTTGATCTAGCCATAAAAAGATTGAATAGTTTTTGAGAAAATCACCAATTTACGCCGCAATGTTACAATATTTGCTCCTTAATACGTATGTAGTATGACGAGAAAGTAAACATCATTGGCTGGGAAGTCATTTAAAATCCAGCGCTTAGGTTTTACAGGGGAAGAGGTTCCCAACACTACGAGTTCTTGGGTTATGCTCTCTGTGTTTCAAAAGATATAATTTATTCTTAATGTCGCGGTTATTATACAACATTATCAAGACATAACTACAAATTGCACATAAACTATTAACATTTTGTTTGTCCACGAAACTTTTTCAGGCAAAATATTAAAGACATTTCTCTTATGCGCTTATACTATTTATCAATATGTTGTGTTTCTGACAAAATCTGTTATTTCCAATCAACAGAGAAAGTCAATCTACAAACATCTCAGTAGATTGCATGGACAGTTAAGTTTTGTTCAAGAACCCAAGGACAGGTAATGGATAACTCTGAAGTCACTATTTTCCTCATAGCTGCTATAACTGAAAGCAGATACTTCGGAAGAATTTTGAGAGCCCAAAGCAGAGCTTGTTGGAATACATCCCAAAAGTTCAAGAGTTGTTGCAGAACTGTTCAAGTGAATCAGTTTCTCCTTACCAGTGTTAGTTTAGAGGTTTTTAAAGAACATTCCGTTTCCATTTCACTGCTCTTGCCGAAATTTCATTAATAAGTGGTTTATATTTTAAGATTAAATAAGAAACGTAAAATCACTTTTTATTGTCAATAATCAGGTTTTTGTTGCCACGATTAACATGAAAAGTTATATTTAAAACCTCGTTAAAGCATCGTTCAAGTTTGCTTAAACTATTAAATTATGCTGAGTTGATTTTAACATATGTATGTGCAGTTAATTTATTTATTTGTAAGAGAAATAATTTTTCAACACCATATACATTAAATAGAGATGGACGCACATCTTTTTTTCAATTTAACTCCTTGCAAAAAAGTAAATAGCATTGTTGAAAGAATCGTATTCATTTGTACACTGAACATACGTTTATGTACGCATATGTACACAGTCGTATGTGTATAATTGTTACGTAACCCAACACGAAAAAATCAGCGACATGTACAAATTGACAGAACAGAATTTACGACAAAAATCGTCAAACTTATGGGGGAGTGGAAATTCCATTGCGTTTATGGTTATTAAATGCATGATTGTTTTCAAATAAAATAAAATTATTTAAAATAAATATATTTTAAAATATTTTTCAAATAAAATTGCATGTTTATGGTATTGACAAAAATTTTCGATTACTTTTAACGAAATGGTTGCGGAATTTTGATTATTTAATATAGTGTAAGGAATTATATATAAATAAGGAATTATATATAATTATAATATAGTGTAATAAATATTTTTAAAGTATTCGAAGTAGAGTAATCTACAATTTCAAATTAATTTCAATATGTTGAAGTCGACATGTACAATGGAATAATTTAAAAAGCTATTCAAAAGTATTGTATTAACTCCGTGGGAAATATATGTGAGACAAAAAAGAAAGATTGTTTAATTAGTAACTCCTTCCCTCTATCCTCCACCATGTAATAAAAAAAGTACATTTTTTTACATTTCGTAAAGATATTTAACATTTTAAAAGGATGAGGTTGGTTTGGTAAATATTCCATAATACAAAAAATTTTACATTTTACCACCTGGTCACAGTTGAAAGTTTAACAATTAAGTCAGAATATATTTCCCATTTCGCAATTGTCTACTATCGTCGCAAACCCACAGATACGAAGCATGATGTAATTGTTTTAAAATACATCAACATAATAAATCATTTAGGAAATGGTGTAGAATGTTTTGCGAAATATTGATTTTTTAAACGGCTTCAGCACAAACAATTACATAACCTTTTTTAGTTGAAAAACTTTTAGAGGTGCTTTAGAGAACAAAATTTAATATAATAAATATTTAATATGTAATATGTAGTATAAACATAAGACACATTCTCTGTTGTACCGCTAATATTGACGCTGATTTTTTATTGACCAACGGCGGACTAGCTATTATTTTCAGTCGACTACCGTTTGTGAAGTCCATCTCACAAAGATCTATTGCAGCAGCTATAAACGGGACGGTCGACTAATCTGTGACATTAAGTTCTGTGCTAGCAAGCGATAGAAAGAACTGTAAAGCAGTCTTTGAGCTGAAAGGCACAATTGTTTGTGAAGACAACATGCAAAGTCACGTCAATTGTTCAAAGTATCACAGATGGCGAGTTTGGCGAGTATTTCAATTATTAATTTTATCTTTTCAACTCGTGGAAAATGGAAGGGATACAACAACATTCGGGTAACTTTATCTTTCATTTTGCAGATCCGCAAACATACTTACGGGTATTTACATTACATGTGCTGACTATCATCGGTCACGTTATATATAACATGTTCACATCAAAATTACTCCTCGAATACCCTAACCTAAAAGTCCTGATCTAACTGTAAGGGCGACTTAACTTCGTTTGTTTTCCTACCAATTCGCATAATTATGAGAAATATTCGCATTTGTTACGCTGTTTCGTGCCTTAGATTCTCCTCTAGAAAATACGACATAAACCGCTCCAAGTGACGATCTCCGCGAAAAGGCGAAATGAGAAATAAGTATGAACTTTGAATCACGTGATTTAATTGTACTGGATTAAAACTGAATTGCTGTGCACGAAAACGAATGTAATTTTATTTCAGCTTACTTGTAGCTCACTGCAATACGGAACGTTATTTTTCATGACATGTGCAGACACTGCACGCAAAAGATCTACAGCAAAGGCACGCTCATGACCGCACGGAACATGACGCACAGCACAAAGAAATACGAGACAAAAATCGTGAGTGTCCAGGAATTAGTCAAGATAAGAAAATGTAGAGAAAAATGGTAAAGGAGAAAAACGTGCTGGTTAAGTTCTGGATTTTTTAAATTTTAGGTCTAGGGAAAAAAATACAACAGTGTATTGCTATTTCTGGCGCATCTTATGTTAATTAAAATTTCCCATAAATGAGCAACTGATTGTGAAACGCGAAAAGTTTGGTAGGCATCAAGCAGGTGGGTTGGTGGATTGAATGAAGAAACGAAATAGATTGAGGTTAATGATAAATTCACTATGAATCGATAGAATGATATCGTGGCAGATATGTTGAAAACGTATGAAGCAATGAAGGGTCTCTTTGTTATTTGTTTGTTTATGTACTCATTTATTGTCAAAGCTATAAGAAACAATATTAACATATGTGGAGGGGAGAGTGCAATCTACACTCGTTTTGAGATCCTAAATCTCTACAATATCTCTTTTATTGTTCTTAGTTTAATTATGAATAGAGGTAGCAATGCATGTTTTAACATTATAGGATGACAAACATATTCGTTCCTCTGTAATAAAAAGCTATTTACAAATCCAAACGAACTACAGGTTTGATTTCAAAATACTCCTGGCGAATTAACTTGCACCTTCACTATCCTTCTTGCTTTATAATTTTTTATTTAATGTTTTTTATTTAATTAAATTTGTTTAAATAAAATGTTTCTACAATTATCGTTTTACTAATCTAGTATACTCTTTGGTGGGATAAAGACAGTTTTGTAGCAGAAACTAATCTTCTTGTTTCTTGAGATGTCATGCTTTTGCGTTTCTAATGTCAAATAATGCAACATTATACACGACTTGATTGCCTATTTTTAATGATGTGTTATTGATACTTATATTTGATGAAGAGGTTTATTTAACCGTTCATTGTAAAATGAATATCAGCGTTACGTAATAATATTTTTGTCTTCCAGTAAGTAAATAAAATTTTATAAAAACTACTGATCCACAAATGGAAAGCCACGGCAGCGGTAATATTTGCATGAAGTGGCATGAAAAAAAGTCTAAAACTATGTGGGTGGCGCTTAATCATTATTGGTGTATTTTTCGTGCAATCTGTGTCTGTCTGATGTACGTTTTTTCAGAATAATTTTCGTAAAATACATACATATTGAGTTGGGTGTAGTATTGAGGGGTGCAAAACATTTTTTTATGTGGCATGTGTAATAGTGTAGAAAAATGTGTCATGGTGTAGGTAGAAATTTTGCAAAAAAAAATGATGTGTCGTAATTTTACCACTATTAAAACATTCTGAATTCGAGTCTTCAATTTTGATGCTGCCATACTTGGCTGTCAACAGGAACATCCTTCACCTTCAAACCTTATCAAGTCGTCGTTAAAACATTCTGATCAATCTTTGAACATTTAAATATTTTCATTCGTTATCTTAAAAATAAGTAATGTCAAATAATACTACTTTACACCCAATTTTTATTTTCCTTCAACTCATATCTGTCAGGAACATTGAGATATAAAATAATGTAAAAGCGAATAAAATAAATTTATTTATTGTCAAAACACCACAAAATTTTGCGTCATTTGGAAAGCAGGCTGTGGTTTATCTCTAGAAGCAAAGTAAAGGACCACCTCGGTACTTGGGAGATATATCAAGGAAAATGGATGAAATTTTGATCGACAATGAGATCATAGAGTTTTACAATATATCAGTATATAATCAAGAATACAACTGTAAAAATTAAAGTATATCGTGAAATTCCTAATGAAAAAAATAAAAACGGATGAAAACTGAACATAACTAATAATTACAAATTTTTTGCACAACATGAAGCACTTTATTATTCACGATTTGAACACAGCTTTGAGCCTTTGCACATGCGCCAACGCTAGCGTTACGATAAAGTTACATCGGAAAACGATACCCGCATTATCGGGTGTAATCACACGACGTATTGTGGTCGGTACCAGTCACGTCACCACGATAAATGAAATTTTTCAATGCGACGGTCGTGTACTGCTAACTCGATATTCTCATGAGTCAACATCATGTTGGTAGGCAGCACTAGTCGTACAAATGCAAATCAGGAAGATGTAGAATGAAGGAAATTTAATTTTTGTAGTCTTAGATTAGTCACGTTAATCCTTTTATCACATCAAGCAATCCAGGACATGAAGGTGCATTATATCGTGTTCCGACACTGCTCAAAAACTTCCGACGAACCTACAGCGCGCCAGGAAAGTCTCTCCGCACCGAGCCAAATTAAGGTCCCCTTATTAAAAATTGCAGTAATGTTGGTAGTAGCCAGATCATTGGTAAACAAATAAAGGGGACAACACTTCATCAACTATTATAATCGTGGTGATGTCACAATTTACATTTTTCTGTTACAAGCTGCAGCTCGAGCTACCAACATAACTTTTGTTTCAAGCACTCTTACGAGCAAGGTGCCTCTGCAAAGACTTTCCAGGCGCGCTCTACAACCATGCAAGAAACCACGCGCCGTTTCTAAAAGCGTTGAGCCGCACGTGGCGCTCCCAATGGCGCGTGGCGCGCGCGGGTACTCACCGACCACCTTGCGCCAGACCAGCGTGGGCGCGGGGAAGCCGTCGGCCTGGCAGTCGAAGGCGGCCGCCTGCCCGCGGGTCACGTTCACGTCCCGGGGCTCCAGCAGCCAGCGCGGGGGCACTGCGCAACGGGCGGGCGGCCGCTGCTGCGCCGGCCGAGACCGGCGGACGCGTGCGTGCGTACACGCGCGCGCGGAGGAACGCGAGCCGGTGGGCGGGCGACGGACGGGTGGGCGGGGAGTGGGCGGACGTGCGTGCTTGCGTACGCGCCACGCCGCTTCACCCGCCCGTCTGCCCGCCCGCCAACCGCCCGGCCCGCTTGCCTGTCTGTCCGCCGCTCACGCTGTGCACCCCGCGTACCGACAAGTCGCTCGGACTGACAGATTGCGTGTGGGAATGTTAAGTACGTGAAAGAACGGGTGGCACAGAGCTAAGGGCACTACGTTGCAGTGGACTGTGGTGCGCTGAGGGCCTGCCGGAGCGGAGGCGGGGCCGGATGGGCGCGGGGGCTGGCCTTGGGCTGACACGCGTCTAATCATGTATGTGTAGCCTAGTTCTAAAGTTGCCTGGGTTTGCTTCATCTCGATGGATACATACTCATTGTTAGAATTCGAAATTATTTTTTGTTTTGAGATAAATAGCTGTAACCCGCAGAAGGGTTATCATCTCATTCGTCCCCAGTACAGGTAGACAAAATCTCTTTTAAATGTACGTGGATCTGAGCTATAACTTTACAACTTTAATACGTATTCCCGAGTTTTGATAGACGAAATTAAACACTACATATTTTATCTCTAGAAAACTATGTATTCAGGATGTAATATTAATCCACCGGGCAAGCTTCCTTCTACAAAATTATTAAATTCGGAATGGTTGCTAAGAAGGTAATGATAGGTTTGGCAAGAATATCTAATTTTCATTAGCATAGCTTCTAACTTTCGTAATTATTTTCCCTCCTTCAAAGAGTTTTAGTTCGCTCCGTTTATACAAGTACGTCCTATTTGAAAATGTGTTAACATCCTAATAAGTATGTGCATTTGAGTTCACAACATTTTACATTAGTACATTAGTATTAGTATTTTACATCGCGTGTGGCCTTCTTTACCTGAATATCCTTTGATATGTCAAAATTTATGTGATCTTAAACGTATGTGTGTCAATTTTAATGACAAAAACAACAATATAAAATAATTTTGTACTGCCCTTTAGCATTTAGTACACAAAACAAGTAGGTATTCTGATATGCTGAAAGCATATCCTCGAGTGTTTATTTTCTCTTTGTGTCTCACATATTTCACATAACAATTGAAGTTAGAAAGCATGTTCTCTTGTTTTTCGTTGGCAGTATCTTATGAAAACAGACCCAGGCGCCAGCCCGTCACTTTTTCATGTCAGTTTTTGAGAGACACGAAATAAATTTCGTCTCCTTTTTTTTTACAACAGCACACGATTAAGAATTCTTTCCGTCACGCGCTTTCTGTCGTTGGCTGGCGATGTACAGCAAAGCCTTCTGCGCGCGAACCACGGTTGAAGTTCTGCGCCGAGATAGCACAGTTTCTCGTATGGCTCCCGTGATAATTCGCGCGCCCTCCGGCCCCGCACTCAACATGTGTCTAATTTGCCGTAAAGTCTGCACTGCCTCGTGTCGCAGATTTCTAATGGAAGGTTCTTACTTTTTTGCTTAGTGCAATAAAATGTTCATCCTGTCTTTATTGCCATTGCACTTAAAATTACTCGAGGTATTTTTCAGTTTGGGACGATATTACTGTGTAACAAAGTAATGCAATCTGCAATATAACACTCTTATATCTGAACCATCCGAGGCAATGTCGTTAATTCTCAAAGTAGTATTTAGTTTTAAATACCACTGAAGGAGGTATTATATTCAATAATTACATACGTACATGAAATGAGCATTCGTTGAAGGTTCTTTGTGATTCGTAATTGTGCGCAGTAATGTCTCCCTTTCCGTGAAACTCTTTAATGTGCGTAAGCCGAATGGGTCTCTCTCAAACACGGGAATTCACGAGGAGCCTTCCCCGAATGCATGTACGTGTGAGTCCACAGGGTCGGTAGAAACGGGCTCGCTAGCACCCAGGAGCCGAGGGGGGCGGGGAGTTGGGGGAGCAACGCACACGAACTCTGCGAAGAGGATGAGGAAGCAAGGCCAAGGGACGGGGGAAGAGACCGGGAACTGGATGGAGGCGACTATCTGGACCGGCGGAGCCTAAACTCCCCGCGCGGCACGTTGGGTACACACACGAGGAAACAACACACATCATTCAAGTCCCAGGTCGCATACAAGAGTCAAGTGCCTCACATCGAAAAGCAGTCACGCAGGCCACAGCTAAGGCTACTGCCACCAACACATTGAAGCACACAGGAACTAGACAGAACACTCCCCGGCATCCCGGCCGCGGCCGGCCGCCGCTCGGGGGCCGAGACGGCTACTGCGACGGTGGTAGCGGTGATGGTGAAGAGACATAGGTGGTAGTGGTGGTGATGGTGTGGAGCGAGCGTCCGCGGCGGCGGGGACCGCTGCCGCCGGGCGGGGCGGCGGCGGTCTCCTCGCCGCCACGGACTCAAGCACGCGCCTTCTAGGTGCAACTGACAAAGCCATCAAGCGGTGCAGACAGGGGCGTCGGAACGGCGAGTGGGCTGAACGGGAGAGGGGTCGGGGTCGGGGACGCCAGCCGGCGTGCCGCTCCGCGCCGTGCCACACCGCGCAGCCGAGCGCCGTGCCGTGGTCTCAGCGGGGCGGCGGCGGCGACGGGGCAGGCCTGGGCGTGGTGCGTGAACGTCGTCGCCTGGCCGGCACGCGGCAGGGTGCGGCGCGGAGGGCGCGGGGCGGCGCGCGGGCGGGCCGGCCGGGGCCGGCTGGCGGCCGCGCGGCGGGCGTGTGGCGGGCGGTGGCAAGTGGTGAGAAAAAGAGAGAGAGTGTGGTGAGAGTGGTGGCTGGTGAGTGGTGGCGGGGCGGTGAGAGCCGCGCAGTGCAGTGAAGCTGGTGAGTTGGCGGTGCGCGCGGTGCGGAGCGTGCCGTGGGTGCCACACGACCAACGGAAGAGAGACCACACACTTTGGCGGGCGGGGCTACTTTACCGCTGACAATGAGAGGCGCCGTGGCGCGAGTCGTCTTGGCCCTGTTGCTGGCCACGCATGTGTAGTTGCCGGCGTGGGCGCGGCCCACATGCGGAATGGCCAGAGTGCTAGAGAACGCGTCTTGCGACACGTGCGTTCCTAACTCAGGGGGGAGCGGACCTCCGTCCTTTAGCCACTCCAGTTTGACCGGGCCGTCGCCCTGTTGCACCACGCACTGAACCTGCGTGCGCACGCCCTCGATAAGGTCTCCGAAAGTGAACGGCCCTATCCTCGGGGGCACTGGAAGAAGAAAGCGGCTCTTGGCGTCCCAGCGGAGGCCGAGCAACCATCGTCCGGCTGAACGAGGGGCGGGGCGAGGGAGGAGGTGAAGGGGAGGCGGGAGAACGGGCCGGCGGAGAGGGGCACTAAAGAACTGGTGGAGCCTCAATGTAAATGGCCGTAGTGAATAATGCACGGAAAATGTTATTTCTTCGTGATAAATGGTCTTGGAATAATATTATGAATTAGGGAGAGAATCCGTGCATAATGTTTGAATCGCAATGAGTGTAATTTGCTGAAAATGAGCGAATGTATTTTCATCTAATAAAAGCATATGAGCCGGTAATTTTGTATTGATGAAGTTTGACTTGTAAAATGTGTTTTGTTGTACAGTTACAATAGATGGCGCGCTACTATCGCTCGTGCGTGTTTAAATGGTTCATGAAATGTATTTCTGCAATGTTTTCTGCGCACAGTAAGTGCTGAAATATTATTTGAAATTTTGTCTGTATGTATTGCAAACGAACTAAGAGAACGTCATATTACCCAATTTTTAATTAAATTATATTTTAATCTGACGTCTTGTTACTTAATATTACTAATAAATTGATCGTACAACTTTCAAGATTTATCTCGTTGACTCTTACGATCTGCAGGAACCCACTAATGAATTTTCTTAGGAAACCACTCTTAAAAGCTAATCCTTTCACTTACAACCTCCCTTAGCCGACGGGCGAGCCGGCTCTTTAGAAATCCACGGCTTTAGAGAGGGTTTACCTACAAAATTCGCGCGGCTATATAGTTCTCTGCGGCAGTCCGGAATACGACCCGGCTGCGGTAGCGTCTGCGGCTGGCCGGCTCGCCGGCAGAGGGCGCTGTTTGCGGGGTGGAGGAAGGGCGGAGTCGGTCGGTCCGTCAGAGGGACGAGGGAGAGGCAATCATGGGGAATACAGAGGCTAGTGTGTGTAAATAGGACTGCTGTGACGATTGGGCGGGGAGGGAGGCAAAGGGGGGTGGGTTGGAAAGGGGGGGGAGGAGATGGGAGAGATGGTTTTAGAGGGGGGGACGGGGGATTGTTGCGGGGGAGGATCCCGGAAGAAGTTTGGCGCAGGGCACAAATAGTATGAGGTTTGCGGTGGGGGCGCGGCCGGAGGGGAGAGACGCTGCAGAGGGGGGAGGGGGGCGTGGGCGGGGCGTAGCCAGACGAGTTGCGGTGTTTACCGTTGACCAGCGAGGGGGTGGCGTTGGCGGCGGCGTTGACGGCGGAGCACGAGTAGTTGCCCGCGTGCTCGGGCCGCAGGCTCTCGATGCTTAGAGCGCTGACGTGCTCGCCCAACGCGCGCACCGCCACGCCCTCGCCCGGGGCGAGGCCGTCGCGCCGCCACTCGAAGCGGAGCGGGAGGTCGCCCTTGGGCACGAAGCACTGCACGCCGGCGCGGTCCCCCACGTGCAGGTCCGTTTGGAAGTCAAAGGGCGCGATCTTGGGCGGCACTACAACATAAACTCTCTTGCACGCCGTCTGGGGACGGCCGACAAAGCTTACCTTAGTCGTTGCCCTTCAGCTCACTTGCCTGCCTGGCTTCCTGGCTGCTTGCTGCCGCTGCCGAGCGATGCCGGGGATTACAGTCGGCGTCGTTTTTTGCGGCGCGCTCTTGTGTTGTGAAGTTGTGCATGCCGTTAAAAAGTCGTGGTTCCGCCGTTTATATGCGGCGCGGAACCCTCGACGCCAACCAACTTCGCCAGTCCGTTATTTCACCTTTTCCTCTAACCCTAATGTTTGTTTTCTGTTGTATTCGTTTTAAGGCGAAGTTCACACAAGGCTAGCTACCTTCCCTACCTTTCTCTCATATGATTGGCATTTACCGGTTGAATATCGTAAAATTATAAAACCAGAATAACAACGGAAAAACAGTTTAATATGTATTACTGATCATCATTCAGCAGCATATTCTGAGGTGTTTTGAAACTCGGCGGACCGTGAAGATGGTGCTTTAATTTGGATTGCAACAGTTAAAGGAGATAGCCCGACCTTTGGGGCCTCCTGTGAGGTTTTCACGCAGAGGATAATACGAAGGTATTTCTATGGATGGATTCCGGGCTTTGTTTGAATTGTTCTGCGAAAGTGAGAATAATGGAAGCAGGGTGTTAATAAACATGGGCGTTTCAAATTACGAAACACTTTTATACTCTTTCCGAACTAATTTATTTGCGTTTGGTGGCCTCATACAGAGAGAATAGCCTCGTGGAGAAGTATTGAAGCTAGTTGTAGCTCTTTTAACTTCTTGCTGATCTTCTGTTTAACGAGTATTTTGTTTACGTATATGTAACGTTTAACGAAACAAAACAATATTTCCTATCACACGTGTGTTTATTCTTTGAAAATAATGTTTTCGTTTTTTTAATACTGTCATGTAAAGTTTTATTTTAAACACAAAAATACCTTACATTACGTAAAACGAAATATTGTGACTAGATCTATTTACTGTTGGTGCTTCACATTTTAGTACGAGAATCATAGCTCACAGGTTTACCGAGCTTTTATCTATACTTTATTTTTACGTTTTTGTGGTTTTTCGTCAACTAGTATTCAGTTCGATTCTATAAGTGTCATAAAAAACAGAACAGAAACGCAAAATATTGCACGGATTTGTGATTTCCTTGCTATGTAATTTTTTTCCTGTGAGTATCTCTGGGAAACATACAGTACCGGTTCAATTTTTCAATACCAGGAGATAAAACAAAGGAACAGAAAATACGTAATTATTTATGGAATTATTAGAACATGTTTTCACATTACACTCAAAAGCGTCTCGTACTTCTCTTTCATTCTTCGCGATTCTTTACATTTTGAATAAAGTTCTTTAATGTACACGAACCATTGCCATTTTGTATTCCGATAGTGCTTTTGTCTAAAGCTGTGTGTTCTTTCAGACAAATTGAGGAAAAATTCTCGGTCTTTCGCAGAACATTTTGGAAATTCTCACATTGTACATTGGCATTTTGTGAAGGGAAATTTCGCGCAAAGCTTGCATCTTTGTTCATTTCATCAAGCTTCGTAATCCACTCATTCGAACATCGGGCGTTCTACTTTAATAACGTGGATAATTTAACGTTCGGCGCAAATCCTATTCTTTTTTCGAATTAGAGATCGAATTTCTAACAGATAATTTTAAAAAGCTAAATACTAAGGCAGATTTTCAATTACATTTTCACAGGTATATGAATTGCTTTTATGAACAATAAATTCTAAAATGGTAATTTGTGAATGGCTTATGTAAATTTTCACTTGTTTATAAATGCAAAAAATAATTACTTTTCGAAAAAATGTAAAAACGTATTTGATGTAATGGACATAAATTTTTCAGTATAAAAAAGATTAGGGGATTAAAACAAGCAAAAAGTACGTGAAACAGAGGAAAATGCGGTTTTATTAATGTTTTTTCATGTCGAAATTTCATAATCTATAATATACTGCTTTTTGCACTCCAACATAACGTATAGAATAGGTCTGGATGGACTGAAAACGGAATTAATTAAATATGTTTTAATAAGTTTCGTATTACGTCGACTTACCAAATGAAACTTGACTAATGCAAGAATATACGTTATAAAATTAATTTTTATGATAGTACAACCTTATAGTACGCATTATTTTAAAGAATTATTATTTTGTTCTTGAACATTGTATCAGATTTGAACTTTTAGAATTGTGCTGAACCAAACGGTGAAATTCCCATTTTAGAACGTTATTACATATTAGAAAAAATTATTTCAGATTAAACTCATAATTTGCATCAACATCCTTGAGATGTCATTGTTAAGTGTTGTTGCCTAAGTAAAAAGAACAGACTCGTTATTTACACAGGGTGTGCTATTTAATATTAAAGTCTTTTTTTTGAAGCAATTCCTCGAGCAATTCCTCGAGTAACAACATGTGGCTAACAATTCATTGCGTGTGAAGCAAATTCAAATAGTTTTTTATATTATAAAAATGTATGTAAAATATTCTGTAAATAACATATAATGTTTTATTTTATCCATTAATTTTGCCTTTCGTATCCAACTGATATTTCACACCAAATCAAACAACGTGTGGCAAATTAATAAGGATTATTTTAGTTACAATGGCCATTTGAAAGTCGCTTGCAGCTATTTTTGTGTCGAAAAGTGATTCTCAGTTGCAATGATGTAAAGAAGCATTGTATATATAATCTTCTTTCTGGTATGAATTTCAAATTACTCAAATTCTTAGAATATCTAATAGCCTTAAAATATCAGGCGCTTCCAAGCAAAATATGATGAGAGAGAGTTTGTTTGTAGAGCAATCAATATGCAGCGAACTCTGTGATCTAATTTGATCAACGTAAGTTTTACATACACGCATTCTTATTCCCAATTACTTTTTTATTTCATGTTCAACCTCCATTTTTGTTCTAGTAATTGCAATTTTTCTGGTTCCTACTTAATAGTCTAATTATGCCGAAAACTTACTAGCTCCCATTAGATAATAATGTATTAACACTGAAGACAAATGAACACAACTGAAGAAAGATTGTTATAAGATATTGAAGGTTATTGGAATTTCAGTAAGAATAAATTACGAAACAACATCGAATGAAGCAACTGAAAAACAAAGAAATAATTATACTCATTCACGTATTATCTGGTTCACCACGAATCATATTTTCACAGACACGAGATAATGATCTAAGCTTTACAAATTCCAGAATTGACTGTTGTATTAAATATTCAGAAGTGAAATATACCAAATACGAGGTTATTGAAAATATTTAGCGTGACTCACTGTAGAGAGATGAGTTAAAATAACTTAATAGGTTATAAAAAGATTGATGACACTCTCCAAATAAGTTTATTTTGCGGCCTTGCAGGAAAATTACTTCGTAAACGAGATTAAAATAAAGACTTCTGGGTTCTCGGCTTTCAGACGTTTCTTTGGAAAACGTTAGGAAGGCAATCCATACAAATACATTACATTAAGATTAACCTGAAACTCTCACAACAGTGTCAGAAGAGTGTCCACAGTATTTGTAGAGGTCAGATTCAGCGTATTCTCTGCTCTGCCAAAACTCTGCAAATCAGTTCACAGCATTCCTCTCTAGCTAAATAATCGCCAGTAAATGTGAACCTCCAAACCATTTTGGATAATCGAGGATCAGAAAAAAATGTTTAAATCTCGACTTACAGCCTGCAAATGATTTTATTACAGACTAGCAGATTGCATCAATTCAGAATATCACCCTTGATCAACTGAAACATGAATATTCATTTGCAGAACTATTAACGTCATTTTTTTCGTCTCAGCGAATGACTAACTGCTGTCAATTGAAGGAGTAAGATCAACAGTGGCCACACACATACATTTTATCTATTTTTGTAACATACAGGAAGAAAATCGCTTGTGTAAATTTAGGCATTATCAGTGGGTGTATATGTTATGGATATGGTCCTAAACTAGCTAATTCTCGAATTCACACACGGGAAGTTCACATTATCCAAAATGGGGAAGAAGTAGGAACAGCTTCGATTCATACTTCGAATTTTGACCGGAGTAATCTAACATTAGCCAACAGGGGGTGGGTAATGGAATATGGTGACGAGGAATAACAGATCAGTGATAAACAGACACCAGACTGCTGATGAGAAGTTTCTGAATCTAGTGAGAGAAGATGTACACGGTACTACTTACAAGAAACCTCGTTATATACCTTGGCTGACGCTTCGTTACGTAATTCGGAGTCGGTAACGAGGCTGCGGCTTTCGGGCTTCGATATTTTTATAAATCAACCTTAATTCTGTGTATAACGCATAATTTTCAACAACATTTTATGCCAATACATTTCTTGTGAACACAAGACGCCTCACACTTTAACAAACACATTCTTTTAGACAGCGACCCTAGATAATACCAATATTACCGGTATAACGTCCAAAATCATCCGTTCAAAGTCATTCGTAAACTTTATCCGCCCTGTCTGGCTAATGTACAAATTATCCGACTACTTTTAACATTTGCCATTATTCAGACTTTTGTTGTGTTTTATATATAGCTTTGATTTCTTGCTGTTTTTTTCTGTTTTTATATACAGTATTTCAGAATAAATGTCACATTTCACAACGAAAATTTCAACTAATGGAGTTATGCATGCGACATTTGCCCCTGATTGTTAGGGAACTTCTTACGTACTGGTGATCGGCAGGTCTCGTTCCCAAGCAGACAAGGAGACTGCAATTACCTGCTGTACATCAGTGCATTCGGAATCGCATAAAAATTGAGCGCAAATGGCATTTGCATAACTTCTTTATTTGAACATTTTCATTACATGTGCATTGGCAAAAAATTACCGTTTTAGAGTTCTTTATATGCTTCATAAATTTGTAACATTTATTCTGAGACATCTGTTCACATATTAAATGTACTTCAATGCATTTACACAACGTTTGAATCACAATCTTTTTTGGTGAAAATTATAAATTATTAATTTGAATGTGTACAATTTTGGTTACCATTGTGTTTGTGCCCTGGCTGCTTCAATTCCGAGAAATCACTACTTCATAACTACAGGCTACGCAAAGGGGCCGGGCCCGGCCGAGGTTCTTACCTATGACGCTGAGCGGCAGCACTTGCGCGGCGACGTGACCTTGTCGGTCGCTGGCCACGCAGCGGTAGAGGCCGGCGTCCGGAGCCCGTTGTACGTTCTCCAGCAGCAGCGTGCCGTTGCCGAACACGTGCTGGCGCCGGTTCAGCGGCAGCAGTTTCCCGTCTGCGCACCCACCCCGCCCGCCGCGCCCTTTGGTACGCACCGCTTTGCTTTTCATTTATTTGCCTCCGCAGTGCCACGCGTGTTTTATTCGGAAATGTTGCTGTCTATAACATGGCGCCGAGCTATTGTTTTCGGATTTTTTTTCGTTAAATGGATATTCTAAAAGAACATTCAAAAACATGTTTAAGCTCGCGCGGAAAGTAGTGGCTGACGCGTTGAAAATTGAAACCCACTCATTTAAAATTCCGACGAGTTTGTCCCGTTTATTGCTGGCAGTGACGCATTCCTCCTCCTTTCTGGTTGTGCAATTAAAAATAGTTTGTTCAATTAGAGCGTAGTCGAGTTCGCGGGTAGAAATTTGTACTCATTTGCTGGAAGAAGGGCACTGTACTTGCTTAATATGAATTTGCTCGTTCTAACATCTTATAAATATTAAATCTGTGAGCTAGATATAAAAGTACTGACATTCTCTCGATTACAAATAACAAAGAGGAATTTTAAGTATCACAATACTAAATAGACATCAAAATAAAAGTAATTGAAATATTCACTGGTTGCAAGCTGACTCGAATTAGGAAGGATTTTGTAGTAATTCAACTGATAAATAATCAGGCTGATTAGTAAATTGTTTTTCTGCAAAATGGTGTATACACAGTTGCTCGCTTGAAAATCTTTCATAAATACAAATAAAGTAGTTGACGTCATGATCCATATAATGTTCAGAAGTACAATTAGTGTATATATGTATAATTATAAGGAAATGGCTTGAAAACTTATTTCGTTTCGTAAGCATTTTGATCAATATGCTTTACTGCTTTATAATAAACGAATATAATGTTCTTTTTTACGGTCTCACTTTTATTGCATCTGTTTTCCTTTCGCATTCTTTCCTTAAAAAAGTAAAAACGCCCGTAGAATTTCAAGTATAATTGACACTACGCTGTTCAACAGTTGCGAAACACTCATATTTCAATGGAATCAGAAAATAAAATTTTATTCAAAATTACATTATCTTCTTCACTTTACGTCGGAGATGAAAGTAACAAGAAAGTCGTAGATCCGTGTATAGGAATGAAAAGGCGATTACGGAAATGGAAGGATGTAAGCGTAACGCTAGCTTCTACGAGATAATGCAATGAAGAGCCTTCTAAATTTTATATGTTAACATTTACGATATTAAAAGCCGCGGGCGCCAGAAATGACGCGTCGCTTTTCAGACGCCAGGAAACGCGTTTAGGGGAGGCGGCGCGCTGCGGCAGCGAAGCAGAAAGGGAGGAAGTGAGAAGGACGAAAAAATGGCAACATACAGAAGATCGACAAAGAAAAGAAAAGCGAAAAGATTCAAAATATGAAGAAAACATAAATGGACAAGAGACGAATAAAGAATTTTAACATTGGAAAAGGAAAGGAAAAAAAAAAAACGATAAAGTAATTAAAACGAGAAAGAAACGAGGTGGCGAACAAGTAGATTGATCGAAGGATAAAGTGAAAGTGCATTTCAGAATATATTTTATGCAATAATAAAAAAGGACCGATATGCGTGTTTAAATGGTTACAAGAAAAATATTTCACAAGTATATGATAAGTGGTAGAGAGAAGAGGAGAGAGAGTAAACGAGAGAGAGAAGAGAGAGAGAGAGTAAACGAGAGAGAGAGAGTAAACGAGGAGAGAGAGTAAACGAGAGAGAGAGAGTAAACGAGAGAGAGAGTAAACGAGAGAGAGTAAACGAGGAGAGAGTAAACGAGAGAGAGAGGTAAACGAGAGAGAGAGAGTAAACGAGAGAGAGAGTAAACGAGAGAGAGAGTAAACGAGAGAGAGAGTAAACGAGAGAGAGAGAGTAAACGAGAGAGAGAGAGTAAACGAGAGAGAGAGAGAAAGAGAGAGAGAGAAAGGAAAGAGAGAGAGAAAGAGAGAGAGAAAGAGAGAGAGAAAGAGAGAGAGAAAGAGAAAGAGAGAAAGAGAAAGAGAGAGAGAGATTTCTGTACACACTCCACAAAATATACTACGAGTCCCAATGAAAGAAATGATGGATAGAGAGAAAATTAACTCACAAGGTACTCAATTTAAGTGTGTGAAATGAAACAAAATCGTATAGAAAAATGGAAGGCATAATTCAGAAACATAATGAAACGAAATGAAGGAAAGAGTGCGTAAATTGGAAAGAGTACGCAAACTGGAAAACGTAATGAAGAGAGTGAAGCAGGAAGCATCAAAAGGAAAGAAGACTGCACCAGAAAAGCGCGAAACGTCCAGCAATCCAGCCACTGCCCGGAACGGCCCGCCCCGCCCCGCAGCGCCCGGCCATGCCGCACAAGGGACTGGGCGCGGCGCGCTTGGCGGTGCCGCAAAACTCGCGCGTCGTCCGGGTGGCCTAACTCTGACGTCATCCCCCAGAATATACAGCCCCGCCCCTCTCGCCCCTCCGCCGGCTCGCCAGCCCGTCGTCGCGCGCCTCCTCTCACCACCTCTTCTCGCCCTCAACCCCCTCCTTCCTTCCACGCTCCGCCACGGCCGCCTCGTTCCCCACGCCGCCGCGCCGCCGCGCCAACAGGAGCCGGCGACCGGCGGCGCGCGGGCAGCGGGCGCCCAGGGAAATTTCATGGTCGAGATTCACCGTTTGCAGCTTATGCGCGCCCGAAGAGCTACGTACCTTTCTCCCATGTGATGGTGTTGATGGGGTAGCCGGCCACCGGGCACGCCACGTACAGGCGCTCCCCGGCCACCGCCGTCACGTTGGGCATGGGGCGCACGTACGGCAGACCTGCGGACCCGCCGGCGACGCGCGCTCGAGATCTATCGCCGTCGTAAAAGGAGCGGCGCCCGCCTTGAGTTTAACGGCGCAGACAAGAGACGACACGTCTTCCGCCTCCTGCCTCGCTTATGGACGTCTAGCGCAATACGTCTGGCCGGTCGCATAGCCGTCTATGGGCGCCCGTATTATCGATGTGTTGTATAACACGGGGCGAGTATAATTTAATCACCATTAATCTACTCTTTGTATGTGGAGTGCTTACGTATGACCAACATTTCTTTACATTTTTTGACCTGCCTGTTAATTTGTAAATACAGTATTTTAAATTGTATTTTTTCTGCACAATTGTTTTAGACCAATTTATTTATAAGAAAAATTGTGTCTGGTTGAATGTCCAAAATAATTTGTTGAAGAAACTTTATTTCATTAAATAATATTCGTTTATTCTTAGAAAAAGACGTAACATTGCTTCATTAGATAAAAAGAAGAACGGAATGAAAATAAATGGATGGACTTGAAAATCGTTTAAGAATTTAGCTATATACAAAATACAGCAATTTTCGTAAAATTAATTTCAACAAACGTTATTCCTTACACTACATAAATGTACTAATATGTTCCTGGTATGAATACATCAGTTAATAGTGTAATGTGCATTTGAAATGTTCTCGAGAGATTTCTCAAGACAATGGTTTCCGCCTAAGAACGGCATTAGTGGAAGCAAAGTAATTTTGATCCTGCTCTATATATTACAGTAGGGTAGCTAAACCCAGCTAATGGCAACGTTAGTTACCTCATTACCTTTATTTATGATCTACTTGGAAATTCCCAGCAATTGACATTAAGTAAGCAATTTCCGTATTTCTTGCGGTAATGTTTCGACTATCGAGAAACACGTATTTATTAATGTCTGCTAAGGCTAACGTCATATCCCTCGAAATAGAATCCACTCATTTCATGTAATAAAGGTCAATATACGTAAATTGATAAATAATGCAGTAAAAATTTGAGAAATATTAAAATTTACAATTATCTGGACATGATTTATTATTTTTTCTTGTTATTTACACTACAAAATTATATTTCTATTTATTTTTATTACACTTTCATCGAACAAAAGTTTTAAACAAAAGCGATTTTTATTCACAATGTTTATTTTTGCTATGGAATTCATTTTGAAAATTCTGAAACCATTCGTGTGCCATACATGCAGAAAATCGCCATAATCTGTCACAATTTCATATTTTTCCATGATATAGAAATTGCATGTTACGTACAATTAATGTGACAATTAAAGATGATGGAGCAGAGCTTGCGTGTGTAAGAGAACATGTGCGACAAGCTGTCGTTTATAGGCGCTGATCACTGCCCACAACTCAATATCCAGCTTGTCATTTAATTAAATTTCAAACACTTTCGACAAGTCTGCCAATAAAAAGTGAGTCAGTTAACTTTAGCTTGCCGCGGTCCAAAATTATTTTACTGGTACAATGTTGATCGCTCTATTGAAACATTCATTTATTTCAGGTTCTTTTGGAGGGAATTTTATACAGGATCATGTTTTCTGTCAACTGTTATTGGAATCGGAAATGCTGGCAGGAATAAACAGGGATGCAAATAGTTGACGTCTACTTTTTATGTACTCTGAAGCTTAACTACAGGTGAGCTGTAATTGGGGACAATTATAAAGGGGATTTACTAGGGAAAAATATGGTCAGTTTTATTTCCGCAAATCCCGAGTTCAGCCTGGCAATCTGCCGTTACAATAAAATGTATTTTAATTATACATTTTTAGGGGTGATACTAGCAAAAGGGTTCATAAGGAATGGAGATGTAATGGAGCATGCAGAAATCGAACCACGTATTTAGTAAAGGATAAATTCAATTACTGAGTATTTCTTGCCATTATAAGATCTCATTTAAAATGGCTAGTAGGTCGGTATGTCATTTTAATAATTTTGATTGCAATCAATTCTGTGATTATATCCCATAGAAACTGGAAAAGTACGACGAAGAGTGTAAGAAGTATTTATTGACTATGATTCTTTGTAGCCAAGTCTGAGGCTTTTACCACGGCAGGTAAATAAGGTGACGAGAATATCACAATGATGGTGATGATGATGATGATGATGATGGAGCAGGAGGAGGATCAGCAAGCAGAGTCGGTGAAAACGGGAAGGGAGTGAGGGATGTGACAGTCCGAGGGAATATGCTCCCGTACTTACCGTAAACACGCATCTCTGCGGAATGGCTGTCTGATCCCACGCGGTTGGTGGCAGTGCATCTATAGATCCCTCCATCCTCCACCGCCACAACGCTGATGTTCACATGGCTTATGACATCTCCGTGCAAGGTCAAGTACTGACCGATAACAAACCTGTAAAATGACAAAACATTCTCTGCTACCATTTTTGGTAGTGACATTTCTCTCAGAACGAACGTAAAAATGGAGACCAAAAAAGGGCGCCTATTGATGTCAAGGTTCTGCAAGAATGTGTAGAAAGGATACAACGAGAAAACGTGGTAGTTATTCCTTGTTTAAAAAAAGGGGGAACTGTAGTTTATGTTCGGTGCTTCCGGACCAAGAAAGCACCAAATCAAGAAAAGTGCTGCAATGGAAGGGGTGTGAGACGCCAGTATGCAAATTTTATCTTCCGTTTAAACAGGCTAATTTAGCTTAAATTTTACCAGCCCTAATTCAGTGGCGTAATCCGAGATAATGTCGCATGAATCGTAGGGAGGTCGCAGCTGCGGCGCCTCGGGAGGCAACGTACTCACCCAACAGGTTATGGTGCATTCGGAGGGGGGAGGGGTATTGCGAGGTACTCACTAGTGCAGGACTCCGCCGTCGCGCCTCCAGAGCGGGCCTGGCAACGCCGCGCCGCGGAGGTGGTCGGCTGGGGTGGGGGATGGGAGAACAGGAGCGGCGGAGTAGCCGGGCGCACGCTCGAGTAGGTGCTTCAGCCAGCGAACGAGAAGGGGGTGTGGGTGTGTGAGCAGGGAACGGGTGACCGGGGACGGGCGGGGTGCGTGGGGGCCGGTGGGAAGGGAAGGCGCATGGATCGTGTGGAGGCGTCGATAGCGCCCCGCCAGAGAGGAAAGGGAGCTCGCGCGAAGCGCAAGTAGATGCGTCCGGGTGGATTACGCTTTGGAGGAGGGGGCGAACGGGAAAATCAAATTTGGGGAGTACCTTCGATTTAGTAGGAGGTAGGATTTAATAGGATCCGAAGTGTGTGTGTGTGTATATATATATATATATATATATATATATATATGTGAAATGTTTAGTTGTGAGGGCATTTTATGTATTCTCTTCCACACGACTGTAAAAAAATTACCACTGAAAATAAAAATTAGATGAAAACATTCAATACCATTGGAGAATGAGAGACTATTATGTGTAAAATGTTTCTGTGCGTATGGCTAAAAGAGTAAAATTATATTAGAGTACTGTAATCAAGGCGTAAATTATTTTCCCTTCTTTTTTATATTCCGAAAATTGAACACGAAAAGAATGTTCCAAGCAAAATATTCAGTTTACGATTTATAGGTGATTACGGTCATAGAAGTGTAAGATATCCCTGCTGAGAGAATATTGACTGAGACATGTAATTTGTGTTCCCTAAAACAAAACAGTACGTAAACGATGCATTATCTATGGCTGTTTGCGGATGGGAGTATGAATTACACGTTTGCTGACATAGCCGCCAGGAAGAGAAATTACTCGCATGTCGATTTCCGATTCCATGAAGAAACATCTGAGGCTGGAGAGGCTACCTCCGCTCAGATATGTACTATCTCATTTCCATTATTAATTCATCGGAAATTTATGCTTTGTATTCACGTCGATCTTTGGAAATTGCATTGTACATTAGCTCCCATTAATATTGTATTTCAATCTAATGTTTCCGTATTTTTAACACACTTTTATTATTTGTTTCATCACATATTTGACCTTTTAAAGCACAATTAAGTAATTAAACAACTGAGTGACTTTTAGAATAAAAGGGAAGCATTTTGATGATCAATGATTATGATGTTTGAGCAAAATTACACTTTTCATTTTTTTACATTTTTTTCAAAAACACGTCAATATATAACAAGACGTTGCTTGAAATGGATCAGGTAATCAAACAAAAATGGAACCAAAATTCTGAAAAATTATTTTCCCTCAGGTTGAAAAAGGGCAGTAGTGCGCTTTGTTGTGCGTTTACGATGAAGCCTTTTGATTGCAGGGACCTTGTGTTTGGAGCTTTCATATTTCATTAACTAGGAAACCTTCTTTGTTTTGGGCGCTGTTCGGAAAATGAGCGCGCGGAGGCGGCGCTGCGCGGCGCCAGCGCAAACACACGCTTACCGGTCGTTGGTGGGCAGCGGGAATCCGTCCAGTTCCCACGAGATCTGCGGAGGCGGATTGCCCGACGCAATGCACTTGAGGGAGACGGGCGGGCCGGGCTGCAGCGTCTGGTTGATGAACTTGTACAGCAGCTGGGGTTGCGCCGCTGCCAACACGAACGGAGCGCCAGTCAGCCCCCTCTGGCCATCGCCCCTCCTGCCCCTTGCCAGTCCCCCGCATTCCGCTTCCCGCTCCAACGCTGTCCCACTTTCCCACGCCCCGCCCCTCCGCTATTCCGCTCCCTCCCTCCCCCCCAGCTTCCCTTAACTCCGCGCTCCCTCGCACTTCTGTTCTCCCGCACTCCTGGCTTCCCGCACTCCCCGCACTATTGAACTCTCCGTTCTTCTGCACTCCCGCTCCCCTCACTCCCGCTCCCCTCACTCCCGCTCCCCTCATCCCGCTCCCCTCATCCCGCTCCCCTCAATCCCGCTCCCCTCAATCCCGCCCCTTGAACTCCTCGCCCCTTGCATTCCCCGCTCCCCTGCACTCCCGCTCCCTGCACTCCCCGCTCCCCTGCACTCCCCGCTCCCCTGCACTCCCCTCCCCTGCACTCCCCGCTCCCCTGCACTCCCCGCTCCCCTGCACTCCCCGCTCCCCGTACATCCCCGCTTACTTGGTCCACCATTCCCCCACTTCCCCCGGCACCTCGCTGCTCCACCCAGCCGGTACCCGTGCTCTTCCCCCGCGCCCTAATATTCTTCTTCCCCGAACCTCCGTTATTCTGGTTCTGTTTCCCAGCATCCCCGCTGCCCCACTCAACTGCACCGCTCCTCTACTGCCCCGGTTTCCCGCCTCCCCATTGTTCCAAGCCCTTTGCTGTTGCGCCCCCTATGCTGCCGCGCTCCACCACTCCCCGTCTGCCCCGCTCCACCCCACACCGCTTTCCCCACTCTCCGCTCTGCCCGCTCGTCCGCGCGCGTTCTACCCTGTCCGCGCCCTATCCCGTTTCCGCTGCCCCTCCACTGCCACCGCCGCCCCCTCCCCCGCGGCCGTGTCGCGTTAATCGAGCGGCTGGGCGCGACAAGTGGTGGCGATTCGGCCGTTGCACGACACGCACATACTTTCTGTGCGTAGGTGGTTAGCGTGCGTGCGTGCGGCTGCACGAGAGAGAAAGCGAGCGAGAGGGAGAGCGAGCAGCCGGGGTGGGAGCGTGAGTGCGCACGGTCAGGGCGTGGGGAGAGGCCGGGGATGGCAGTGGGAAAGTGATCGAGCGGGTGTGATGGAGTGGGGCCCTTGGGAAGTCCACGGCAGCGGTGTGCCGTGGGCGAGGGAATGGGTGGCTTGTAGCCGAATTAATAGGTGAACAAAGCGTTGAACGAGACACAAGGTGAGCGAACGAGAAGATAGAGCAGCCGGAATTCGAGGAAGAGTCTCACACGCCATGCTGAGAGAAAGTTTTAAGAAAAGTTCCATAAATGGACTCTTGGAAACTGACTGTTGGAAATGGAGAGAAAATATTATAGGGATGGTGTGTGAAAGAGAGAATAACAGTGAAGGAGAAGGAAGAAGCAATGGTAGCAGAAAGGCAGGTAAGATCAACGAGTTGGAAGGAAAAGTTTGGAAGGCAAAAGAGAAAGTTGGGAAAAAAAAAAAGTTACGGCGGAGAGAAAGGAAAGTCAGCACAGCAAGTACGCGATGAAGTTAGAGAGGAGTTACAGCCGCCAGGTGGCAAACGCCAGGAGCGAAGCCGCACATGCGGGGGGAGGAGCGACAAATGGACGAGCTGAGGCCGTGGAGGAGGCAGCGGGTGAGCGGGACACACCACGTGGCGACTGGGGCCGGGGAGCGCAAAGAGGGTGGGACGGCTGACTGGCATGCACATGCGAGGGCGACGCTGGGTCCTGTCACCCAACTCTTATATCAACTTGCGCCGGAAACCGCCAGGCAAATGGACGACAACGAAATGCTCGTCGCCCGCTATCTTTACTCACATTTCTCTCTCACGAGGGTTTCGCTCTTCACGCTTTTACTACTCGTTTTAGTCGGCGGAGTCAACTGTTGCCGGAGGTACGAGTTATTCACAGGCACTGTCGTTATAGAACGTTAATGCTTACGGAGTCCATTCCAGGTGAACGCGATCTGCCTACGCATCGCATCGGCCAGTTTTTTGCCGAAGAACGGTGTAGTTTATCGCGGTTTCTATACATGTCCGTCCTTCAGATCGTTATCGTTTTGAAGGACTGCGCCATTCTACAGTGAACGAACGTGATGGGCACATTTAATTGAGGAACACACGCATTTTCGAAAGAAAATATTTTTTGCGTACTTTCTTGCTTGTTACTCTTGTGTGAATGACATGCAAGATATACAATGCAAATAGGATTCAGAAAGAAGGTTCATTGAAGTTGAACTAATTAAATAACAATGTATAAATAAGTACATTTGATTAATAACTTTCAATGTGTTGGTTTCAGTTTCATGAATTTGATTAAAGAAACATCATTTGGATACTGATTGAATCTTGAACATGTTCTTTATTGTTTACTGAAGAAATTGTTTTTGTTACTTTTCTTTCTAATCAACGATATATTAGGGGTTAATGTAGTTGTGGTATGTAATGCGTTTCATTTAATTGTGTACGTTCTATTTCATTATGTTTATTGTAAGCTTGCTTCTTTGTAAAGACAAACTGGAATTTCACATAATAATTTACTATAAAAATTTGAAAAATTTAGTTTCATCGAACATATTGATTAGCCTATTACAGGATGTGTACTTTAACTTTAATTCAACTTCATTATGAGAAGTAGGCCTAATTTATTACATTTAACGCGCGTTAATTAACTTTGTTGCGAACTCGAATATGTACACTGAGAGAAGCGTTCTTTGTTTTCACAAAACTCTGAAGTAGTACAACTTGTTTAACGTAATAAAAGCGTATTCGTAAAACGCGTTTTTGTAAATTACATCTGTGGCTTTCCTCTATCAGAAAAAAGTACGAATAAACATGAGGTGATAGTTAACTTTGCCTGTGCCTCCTTTTAAACGTTCAAAGCTTCCTTTCAGGAATTGAAAAAAACCTGCGAAATTAATTTTCGTTAAAATGCTGTGGTAGTGTACATCTGTTGCTAACGCCTGTGCCAACAATAGAGCGAAAATATTCACCTCGATAAAACTCCGAAATCACACACATAGAAACATCAAAAAGTAACTTAGAGCTCGTTATGAAACGCCCTCGTGTTATAGAGCTTCGTCGTTAATCAATATAACGCGCCGCGATTTTTCACAAAGGCGTTTTTAAAAGGAGCGTGGACTTAGCCATTAGCGTGCTTTGCGAGCAAGTCCACAGGCGCAAGAGAACACGAATTTTGTCCGATTAAAGAGGGGGGGTACAAAGAGGCGAGCGTTGCAACGAATGTGTTCTTCGGCTGCATGCATCCTCCGACGCTGCACCTTGTGATGTCGGCAGCGTGTGTTATCAAGTCTTGTTTATCGTTAGGGTTAGCGAAATAGAAACTTGTAAATGGAGAGGAAATATTATAGGAAAGATGTGTGGAAGAGAGAATGATAGTGAAAGTGAACGAAGAGGCAATGAGAACTCATTCTACGCTGTATGCTTCTCTTTCTTTCTTTCTCTCTCTCTCTCTCTCTCTCTCTCTCTCTGTCGCTCTCTCTCAATTAACAAATTATTTGCACAAAATAAGAGGAGACAGTTATGATATGCACTTCATTATTTGAAACAGTTTTATGAGGATTAGATCATTAAATAATATATCTTTGAAAACGGGTTAAAAATATATCAAGGAAGAAATAGAGTTAATTTCTCTCTTATTTCTATGGCTTTTCTCTCACATCTAACCGCTTAATATCTAACACATCTGCTAATATTGAAAAATCGAAGTAATGAAAGATGGAAATAACAATAGCACTTTTCTTCTTACTTTTTACATCAAGAAAACTTTCCAGATGCATGTGTAAATTGATCAATTAATTCTACGCTATATGCTCTCTTCTCGCAATTTGCAAATATTATATCTGAATCTTATGATTAGAACATTTACAAACATTATTCTAGTAAAAATGCTCAACATTCTCGACAGAAATGAGAACACATTCATTCTTTGCTTCAAACGGTTAAAGTCATCATCGTCGACGATATGACGTCAACGATATGACATTTTTCACTTTGCAAAAACAATATAAATCAGAAAATTATAACTGAATAAATTCAAAACCAATAGATGTAATTTGCTTGTACTCGTGTTACTGCACATAGTAGGATCTAGCAATTAAAAGATCTGTTAAACACGCAAAATAATACGTTCAAAGCGTATTATCAGTAGTCAAAGATCTTAATAATATAGTGCGATTTTTTGCAGCACGGCCCCGCATTTTACGACTCTGGCAAAATGTGGTCAGGAAACGATCTATTTTATATGGCCCTACAAAGTCTGTTAATATAATGGAAATCGTTTTTATTTCCTTCTGTTCGGTTATAGAGACATGATACTACTAAAAATAAACCTCATCCTCTCACGGAAAACTGGAGTGAAAATTATAAAACAGTTGTTGCCTGCAAAATAACTTTATTGGATTGTAAGATTTTATGGCGTCATTGTTCGGTATAAATATGCTATTAGTCAATATTTATTTCACTTTTCACTTTCTCATTTCCAGTTTCTCTTTCTTTCTCGGATATTGCGTGATAGGTTGGCTACAAAACGAGTGGTGTGGTGAATCACCAATCTGCACTGCACTAAATTACATAAAAAACAGAAGTAAAAAATCGTTTGAAATTGTATTTCATTTAATTCTTTACAAATTAAGTAGTCAAATGCAACTGTTTGCCTGTCATGAAACAAATGAAAAAATAAGTAAAATTGATTTAACTGCATTATTTGCTATGAATTAATTTTTTTTGAATAGTACCGGATTAAATGAAATTGAAGATTGTTTAAGCAAAATAAATATTTTTATATAAAAAAATAATTTGGATTTCGTTAATATCAATATTAGTTTGGTTTTAATGGGATCAATTTAAGGAAGAGGATAGTATGTTTCACAGACTGATAGCAGTACCACACCAAATGCAGTTTACATCGCGTTACATGTTTAACATTGTATATCAATACAGCGGATAAAATAAATAGCAGATATTAAATAACGAATTGTGTTTCTTGTTAATACAAGGCAATAGAATACGGCATATAAGTTATTATATATACATGTTATTAGCTTTTTATATTAGCGTGTATTTTAGTCACTTTATGCAATGTATACGTAAACAAAAGAAATTTGAAATCCGTTCAATCCAGCAACACTTCAGCGCTGTCTCCAAAGGCGCCGTCAACAAGAACTCGTTTGTTTCAAGCTTACTCTGTTCCGGGCACTTTTCTCCTCATTGAGTACCCGTATACTTAGTAAAGTGACGCCTTTCAAGAATGTAAACAATTGCCAAGCGCCCCAATCGCCATGTTTGTGTTGCTTCCTACTGATGTCTGCTTTTCAGGCCGTCCCTATCATTACATATTTTATCAATAAAATGATCAAACGACGGCAAGTATAACGTATTAACGCATTAATTGCATTTTACAATAATGGATATTTTTATATTTCGATTTATCGTAATCTCACTCTATTCAATATTAATGCACAGTAAACCGACCTAGATGGCTGAGGTCACTAAGAGCTTTACCGACTCAGCGCTTCAGTCCGATTGATTGATTGTTAGTGATTCCGGGGGCGTCAACTATCGAGGTCATTAGTCCCGTGAATGTAGTGCATGTTTTCTCATCGGGAGATGGCGGTTATGTCCCCCCCACTGGATGGCAAGATCCGGCGCCGATCTATCGTCGACTAGCGGAGTTTTCCCAACCAAGTATCTCCAACCAGCAGGGCACCGCCCCAGCCGGGACAAGTTCTAAGTCCCCGGTCTCCCGACATGTGTGGTCGTGTAGTGCATGTGACTGTAAATGTGTGTGGATGGACAAGAAAGATGAAGGAAAGATCGCGCGCAGTCCGTGGCCCGTTTGTTAGGATACTACTCGCGTCGTGTTGATCGAAGAAACCACGGAAAGCTACAAATAAGACCAGTTGGCCGCTAGAATGCTCCTCCAGACAGCGACTGAACTTGGTCTAGCTGGAAAACGATTGTCGAAAATCCTGCCGCCGTCGGGACTCGAACCTAGGACATTCGTCTATATGTCCGTCTATGGTGAAAAACGTCTATCCGTCCATATGTCCGTATGTGGTCGGAGCCCAAACCATTTAGGCGATTGCATGGGCATCAGACAATTGGACGGTGTGTGACCGGCTATGCGAAATTATACAAGTTTTGAGATAATCGTGTTCAAAGACTTTCTTACATTTTCGACTCTAAAAACTGTAATTTAATTATTTGTGACTTGATAACCACTTATACGACAATATTGAATATTTTGATTCTGCCCGCATGTTTAAAACTCCTCGCTATTAATATTAAGTCTATATTTTCATATTGCGTTAACTTTGTTATATTGCCTTCATCCAGAGATTGACGGATGTCTTCCGTGACTCGTAGCAAAGCCGTTTGCGTACTTCTACCTTCCCTAAAACCAGGTCAAGAATTATTGGGAATATAATTTATGGCGAGATACTTGTCTATTTGTTGACGTACAATTTTTTCGAGGACTTTGGATAATGTTGCTAATGTACTGATAGGTCAATAATCACGAGGATTTAACGAATTTAAACATTTCAGGAGGGGACGTATGTACTCTAGTTTCCACAATTGGGGAAAATTTCCGGGTACTAGTTTGTATTTCCATTACACGTTGGCAAACATCCCTACTACACGATTCACTAAAGTGAAAATTTCCTCTGGCAACGGAAATGTCATCGAGAAACGCAAAAGTATTAATCCTTTTTAAGAACTTGGGATCTGTATACTGATAAGAACAACACGGCTATAAAATGCGAGTTTAAATTCCTTTCGATCTGATATCTTTGAAGATCTTTCAATTACTGTACAATAAACGAAATAAAATTGTTTGGATGACTCATCTGTCAGATTGTGATCACCATGTGAAACATTAAACATTTAATGGAATAATTCTAAAATCTATAATATATGAAAAAGGAACTTCGTAAGGCAAGATGGTAAAACTTTATTTATGTTAAGATTACTTCTGGGATGCTGTAAGTGTGGGAAAGACCAGAATTTTCAAAGCACTGAAACGCAAAAGTTTGGAATGGAAACATTAGAAAGAGTAGAGAATAGAAGCAGTCCAATAATTGCGAATTCTGCGCTCGGAACCCACTAGAGGGAATGACATAAATAATCAGATGTGAATGTGATCACATGTATTACTCATTGCCCTCAGCGCTGCCATTCTTTCAAAATGAAATAATCATGTTAATGTACTGGATGTTGGAGGTGTTTACTCATGTGCTTTATACAAGACAGGGTATCGCGTCAACGGCAGTTAACTCTGTGTTATTTAACTTTCAACTTCCTATATCTATAGATAATTATATCAAACAAAACGTAACTGTTTTAAAGAAGTTACGAAAAATAGACAACTGTTGCAGGAAATGATGAAAACTCTAAAGAAGAATGTACAGAAACAAGGAACGTGCAAAAGTGTATGGCTGCCGTAAAAAAAAGAACGAAACTAAAAGAGTTACGAAGAAATGCAAAGATCAACTGCATACAGGAAATATAAGTTCTTGGAGAATAGCATAGATTTTAGATTCCAGTAGATTTATAATGTAATTTTAAAATCAAGGTAAATGTACATTATTACTTTTATAATGAATAAAACTCAACACGTACGGTTATTGTTATACTTTATATCTTTCGAAGGTATCGCATTACCGTGTTATTAAGAAGGCACCACCATTTGGTAACATGTAAAATCTGTTATTCTGGCATAATAATTGTTAAACTGCAGGTCATTCAGCAATAAAATTCCCCTACTACACGGGATAACTTGGGGCGCGCCTTTCAAGTTTATTCAAATTCGGCTCACAGCTCGACAAGTGACAACCTTTGTAAATCTCCATGTATCAGTGCCTGGGCTACTAACCGAAAACGTAGTGCGAAAACGCAGAACGTATGGTGTAGGACGTTGTGTGACGCAATCGATGTAGTGCGGTTGGCGCAGCCCGTATGGCGCAGCCCGTATGGCGCAGCCCGTATGGCGCAGCCCGTATGGCGCAGCCCGTATGGCGCAGCCCGTATGGCGCAGCCCGTATGGCGCAGCCCGTATGGCGCAGCCCGTATGGCGCAGCCCGTATGGCGCAGCCCGTGTGGCGCAGCCCGTATGGCGCAGCCCGTATGGCGCAGCTCGTGTGGCGCAGCCCGCAAGGCGCAGCCCGTAAGGCGCAGCCCGTAAGGCGCAACCCGTAAGGCGCAACCCGTGTGGCGCAACCCGTGTGGCGCAACCCGTGTGGCGCAACCCATGTGGCGCAACCCGTGTGACGCAGGCCGTGTGGCGCAGTCCGTGTGATGCCCTCGATGTAGTTCGGTTAGTGCTGCCCGAATGGCACAGAACCGATGGCGCCGCTCAAATGGCGCATCTAGGACGATCCAGTGTGGGTGACGAGGGTGACATGGGGATGAGATAACAAGCGTTCAGTGGAATGGAGTGCATCTTAGGCCGAGCCTGGCTTGCGCGGCTCTCATCTCTCACTCACCGCCGAGGCGCAGCTGCACGGCGGCCTGGGCGCTGTCGTCCTCGGTGCGCGCCACGCACTGGTACATGCCGGCGTCCTCCCGGGCGACACGCTCCAGCAGGAGGCGGTCGCCGCTCGCCACGCCCACCGCCGTCGTGGCGCTGGTGCCGCTGCCGCCGCCGCCGCCGCCGCCACCGCCACCGCCACCGCCGCCACTGCTGTTGGGGCCGCCCACGCCCGGCCCCACACCCCGCCACCGCCCACGCCGCCGCCCGCGCGCCGCCCGCGCCCACGCCGCCGCCCGGCGCGCCGCCAGCGCCAGCCCGTCCTTCATCCAGACGCGCTGCACGGTGGCGTGCGCCGGCGGCCCCGCCACCAGACAGCGCAGCTCCCCGCGGGAGCCCGCGTCCAGCGTCACCTGCGCACCCGCCACAGCCTCAGCGCCAGCGACGAGCGCCCGCCGAGAGCGCGTGCGCCCAGCCTCGTTCATTTAACTGACACATGCCATTTATTATATGGAATTTATTAGGTAACAGGCACTTTAAACAAAGAGTTGATTTGATTTATTTTGTCAAAAATAACAGTGAAGCCTGTATGTGATGTAGTAGGGGGAGCAGTGTAATCTGCACACGTTTTCTTGAGCTCTAGAATATCTTCTCCATCTTTGAACCATAAATAGATAAATAATGAAAAAAGTACCAAAAGAGTTACTTTAGCAACATTTACAAATAGACATTTTCTCTTCCGGGTTATAGAAAAATTATCTGCATTGGTAAGCGAACTAGAGTTTGAATTTGTAATGTTGGTAACAAAATAGTTACCCATACCCCCGGCTCTGCTCCACTCGAAACTAGCAAAAGATCAGCTCAACAACACGTGCCCATAGTGAATCAACATTTATAGCTATAAGATTCCATTTTATTAGTCAAGCATTTTTATTAGTTAGGCTTATTCATTGCATACTTACACTTTGTATTTCAAAGGGGAAAGTGTATCCAACTATTTTGATTGCTGAATTGTGTTTGTGGGACCCAAAGTATGTACTTACTCACATTCACTTAATATTATTTTCTGAAGCCACTACTTGATAACTACTTAATAACGTGTTTTTGTTCAGTCACCCATGGGGAGCCATCACTTCCCCGCACATTGTCTACTGAATGCAGGATATGAAGATATATTCCTTCTTCATGATAATGATTTAAGGGATATCACAAACGTAAACATGCGTCATACCATTCAACTCGGGAAAATCTCTCGGGCTCAGTGACTAGTTTTTAGTCACTGAGACGAAAAACTAGTCATCGGACAGGTTCACAATATAAGACGTCGAGGTTGCAAAATTTGCGAAGCATTGAATTCATCGGCTACAGGCAGATAGCCACCATGAATCTGTACTGATTTGTATTTTCCGCATATAAAATATGGTACGCAGCTCAGAGCAAAGTTCAGGGCTGCCGGGGAGGCTGGAAATTACTTTCCCGCCAAGAGATGTTTTCATAAAAATGTTTTTCGAGAGGGAGCGGGAAACGAAGATATTAATCAAGCCGACTTCATATCTGGTTACCGGCCACAGCGCACCCACACATGAGCAGTTTCCAAAGTGCGGCGAACTGTTGTGGCTTATAGAGCATGCGTGGAGTCGGCAGGCTGCGGTGGGAAGTCCTTGAAGACTCAAAGAACTTTGAATATTGCAGGACGGATTAGCGAAACTCGGTAGTGCAGAAAATCGATTTCCCGTTACCTGCGGGGAAGTGATGGCTGACAGTTGGCCGGATGGATGGAGTGTTTGGAAGGGTGGGGGAAGGGGGACGGGGGAAGGAACGTCGGCGCGTGCTGCGCTGCGGGCGGTTGAAAGTGCATTGCTGGTTGAAATGTTTGATAGACCGTAGGGCGCAAAATCGTGGATGTGGAATATTCTACCTGTGTGAATAGTAGTTTATGCAATTATTTTATGTTAAGCTTTATTGCGTGAGTATATGTTTTGAAAATGAGCGACGTAAGGAGAGAGTTTTAAAATTTGTATGAATGCAATAAAGCAACATTATCAACGAGATGCATATGCTATTTTTTATATATAACAGCATTATAAATTTTTAAAAGAACCAAACTTAATATTGCGAAACAACTTCCCTGTGACGTCTCTTGTATTTCTTATCTATACGAGAAAACGGTGGTCGGCTGATCCATTTATCGCTACCACCCCCAAGATTCCCTAATTGCGATTGGCTGAATGTGTGATGACCCAATCATTCGTGTCGTAAAATCTAATATGTCATCATTTATGCCGTAAAAGACACTTTTATGAACGATTTCTTGCAACATAAAATGTCGTTTATAATGCTGGTATACAAAAAAGTATTTACAGAATATTAGTACTATATTCGAGAATTGTTTTGTTACAGGACATGACTTGAGAATGAATATTTGGCACCTTGTGAATATCTAACATTACTTACATATTATTTTAATTTCGCAAATCTTTTCCCATTACTTTTGATTTCATTAGAATTCTTGTAGTTTGTCTTGTAATTAGGTTAATTACATGCTATAGTTTTGTTCATTCCATATTTTATGAAATTAATTAAATTTAAGTTTACAAATTCAAGTATGATTACGAGGAAATTGTTAATCTATAAACTATGCTTGCTTTAATTTGCGTCTAAGATGTGACTCATACGGAAGGATAGGTAGCTAAATTAAATATGTAATTACACGTAGAAATATCGGAACATATTCTAAAATATTGAATTCACTCTTACTATTTAACTTTCTATACCGCTTTCAATGTAATAAATTTGTAGACCTTTGCAAAGAAAATGATAATGTAAATAATATAACCGGCCACCTTTAATTTTTTTATAATGACGTTGGATTTTTGTCGGCAAATATGAGCGAAATTTTAACATTAAAATGCTTCATAACGTTGCAAACCTGCTCAGTCTGCTTTGGACCTCAGCCGTCAAAATGAGAAAACTATATTAATTACATTTCATTTTAACCTACTGTTACATTGCATGCAAAACGTAAGTCATCGTGATTTATTTTGTGTTTTATCCAAGACCAATAGAAACATTACCTATTTTTACAAATAATAAAGAGAAGAATATTGCCTGCGAATTGTGATAAGAAGAATAAGAGCACTTCTAGCATTAATCTTGACTATCCAGATGATTATAAAATCACGTTGGTTATTGTATGATGATATATTTCTTATGCGATTCTATCAAATAGGCATATCATTTCCTCTCTGCCATATATTTCATGTCTGATAAATTAAAATATATTCATACACCGTTCACCAATACAAAAGAAAAGAATTTAGTTGTCTTTGCGCCCAGCATGTATTACCATTATCAACCATGTAATTGAAATTTCATTTGTACAAAAAACTAAAGTTTTTGGCAAAGTAGGTACCGTTTTGTAGGACACTGAACAAATATTGTTTCACAATTCTTAACATGATGAAAGTGTTTAAAAATGTTTTTTTTCTGTGTACAATTATTGTCGGAAGCATTAATTACTGCTAATAGCTCCGCCGGCTGGCCATGCAAATTATAAAATGCATTTTCATTTGTTTTTCATCTATGTAGTCTATTAAAGAGGAGAGGTTAATCGTAGAACAAGTTTCGTGCGGAGGCATCTTGTGGTCAGCGTGTTCCGCTCTCGCTTAATGACTTTTTTATCTCACCAACATCAAGTGCGTGTGTTTTTAGAGTTTTAAGTAGAGATGTGTGAGGAATGATTCATACGGTTTGCACTCCCTTGATTCATTTAGTCCAATATGACAAAAGTGATGATTATTCTGAAACTGAATTTGTTCAGATATGAATATCAAATACAAAAATGAGAATGATATACACTGTGAACATGAAACGTTCTTCCATTAAGTAAATATGTGTTATCCCGTATCAATAATCTGGGCTTTTATTCCGATAATTATAACTTATTTTTTAACTGAATCATCCAAATATTCAGAATTTGAGCATTATCAAAAAAATGTAGTTATTAAGCGTTTGCTACGATTTAACATGAAAATAAAGTTTGAGATTTCATTAGAGAACAACTGATATTCCGAAATACATTTTTTCTATTAAAAAATGTCTATTTTTAATTCAGTTGGTGGATACTGATAATAGTGACAAAATATAATATTTTGCAGAAAACCTATGTTAAAATCTACATAGTTGTAGTATTAATTTTTTTCTATTTAGTGTTTTATAATCTCATTTATTTCATTGATTAATTTAATTGTGTATGCATTTGTTGTGTGAGGATATTACTTCTCCTTGTCCCCGTCCTACCCGGACACCCCCTTCCCGCTTCCCTCCTGCCACTCTCCCAGCTGCTCTTACCAGCTTCATCCTGCGTTGCCCTACTGCTTTCCTTTTTTCTAATCTGCGCTTCCCTGTTCTGACTTCTGCTTTTCCTTGCTCAACCTGCGTCGCCCTGCTCTGCGTGCTTAATTCCATCTTGCCCTGTATTGTCTTGCTGCTCTTCCTTGATCTAAATTGCGTAGCCCTACTCTGCCCAACTGCTCTGTTCTTCTATTCGTGGCAAACCCGTTTCAGGTTCGCGGCTCGCCAAGTTTGGCCAGACCGATCAGGGAATTTCAATTTTATGAAAAATTCAGTGAACGATTTAGGTGTTTACATGGATACACGGGCAGATAGTAGTTATCCAAAAACAACATTAATTCGATATTAAGGACCCAAAAACTACGAGTATTCGTCAAAAATTACGACATCGGTTTTTTGCATCATTTCATTACTGCCTCTTTAGATCCCCTGCTCACGAGAGTTGCATTGACGCTCGTTAATTAAACGCGCGTCGTAGAATATCTCTTTTTGTATGCGAAACGGCACACGAGCGCTTTGGCCGTGTCGCCTAACACAGTGTTAATCTACGACGCGCGTCAACACAACGCTCGTGTGACACAGATCTAACCCATCCATCGCCTTCGCCTTCGCCTCGCGGGGAGAGCTCACCTGGCCCGAGGGCTGCAGAGAGACGGTGAGCGGCGCCGTCACGTGCAGGGTGACGTCGAGGCGCTCCACACCGGCCGAGTTGTTAGCCACACACACCCAGCGGCCGGCGTCGGCCTCGTCGGCGTGCAGCACCGCCAGGCACTCGCCCACTTGGAAGACACGCTCGTCCTCCGCCACGGCGCGCAGCTGGTGGCGCTCCTGGCGGAACCACCTGCAACCCGCCGCCCCGTGATCTCGCACCTTGCGTTGCACACGCTCCGCACGCTTGCACGTAGCGCGAGGAAGATTGATTGATTATTTCGTGTTCCCAGCAGAGCCAACTGCTATGGGTGTTAGTTCCGTAAGTGAAGTGCACGATATTCTCACGGGATGTGGTGGTGATCTTCGTACGGTGGACCGGCAGCGGTAGCTCAGTGCATCAACTGATGCCACTGCAGCGCCTCTGAGCGGGAGGTCCTAGGTTCGAGTCCTGACGGCGGCAGGATTTTCGACACTAGCTTTTCAGCTAGGTCGAATTCAGTCGCTGTCTGGAGGACGATTTCTCCGATCAACACCAGGCGAATGCCGGAGCAGTACCCTACCAAACGGGCCACGGACCGCGCGCGATCTGTCCTACCCTTTCTTGTCCTATCCTCTCCCCTTACACACTCACTTACACTGACTGGGGCGGTGCCCCGCTGGTGGGAGAGTTTTGGTTAGGACAAAATCCCCACTAGCCGACTGTAGGTCGGCGCCGGATCTCGCCATCCAGCGAGGGGAAAATCACCACTATCTCCCGAGAAAAAAGCATGCACTACATTAACGGGACTAATGACCGAAGTAGTTGACGCGCCCGGAAACATGAAAAAATCAATCAATCAATCAACCTACGCTGGATGGTGAGATCCGGCACCGACCTATACCACGGCTTCCGGGGTTCCCCCCTGTCAGATATCTCACACCAGAGGGGCACTACCCCCAGCCGGGACAACTCCTAAGCTCACATAATGTGTGAGTGCATATAGTGCATATAATTGTGGGTGTAGATAAGGGGCGAGAATAGGTTAAGGAAGAGGAAGGAAAAGTCTCGCGTGGCACCTAGTCCCTTTGAGGGGGTTGCTCAGGCATTCGCCTGGTAGTGATCGGAGAAACCACGGTAATCTACCGACAGAGCACCGATCTGAAACCGGCAGCTAGAATTCTCCTTCAGACAGCGAATGAATTCGACCAGGCTGACAAGCTACTGTCGAAAATCCTGCCACGGTCGGGATTCGAATACTAGGACCTCCCGATCAAAGGCAGTGCAGTGACATAAGTTGAAACCCTGAGCAGGGCACGATTTTATCATGGGAGGTGGTGGTGATCTTCCTCGGCTGGATGGTCGCCTGGTGGCTCGGCTGGTGGAAGATCCGGCGCTACCCTACACGTCGCCTTGCGTATTTTCCCCCACTTAGGTATCTCTCATCAGCGGAGCACCGCCCCAGCTGGGACAAAATCTAAGCTCCCGAGATGTGTGGCAGCGTGATACCTGTAATTGTAATTGTGTGTAAATAGGAGGTGATAATAGGACAAGGAAGAGGAAGGATTCGACCTAGCTATTAGTGTTAGTGTCGAAACTGGGACACGAGGATCTCCTGGTCAGGGGCACTGCAGTGACATCAGTTGGTGACATAAGAGAGTCCGCGTGACGAAGAGCCAACGGGCGGGGGATGGCTTTGGACGCACATAGGATGATATTTACCACTTTTTCGGGTAATTTCTGTATTGAAAAAGTCACGTAGCATAAAACAGTCCATTGTGATAAACAATAATTTAGTGAAACAATTGTGTTAAAGACTAAAGAAAAATTTATTAGAAACAGGCAGTAAAATAATATGCATGTTAAGTCCTTTCATTGGAATAAACTAAAGAAAAAACTGTCATAGCGTTGTCTTAGTTAGCCGTTAAGTATCAATATTTCTTCTAGCAAAGTCTCTTGTAATTTTCCTGTAGACGAATCACAGTAGTATTCGAAATAAATCATGAGAAAATCTATTGTAGTTAATAAAGTTCCGGTGTTATGGAAATATTTATTTTTCATATATAGATCATTTTAAAATTTTCTTTTGCTTTGGATTCATTGTAGGAAACTGATCAATATGTGACCACTTATGACCACTGAAATTTATACACTGAAATAAAATATTGAAAATCGTTCTTTCCTGTATATCACGTTTTTTTCTTTAACTGGTCCCATTCAGCCCTTTCCTCAACCGTTTCTTCAATTTCACCAACTTTCTCTCGGTTTGTTTGTGCCTACCCCCGCTACCACTTCTTGCCCCTCCATCCCTCTTATAAATGTCCGTGCCTCCTCCTCCTTCCGGTTCCTTCCGCCCCTCTTCCCTCGCGCGCGTTGCACGTCGGCACCCTCCTCCTTCACCCGCCCTCCGCCGCTACCCCCTCCTCGCTTCGCTCCCTACGCGGTCCACCCCCAACCTCTTCACCGCGCGCTAGTTTCCGCCACCGCCGCCTCCGCCGCCAATGACGCTTCCGCTCCGTTTCCGCTCTACTTCCGGTGCGTAACGTGCACTCCACTCCTCCTCGAGATGCAACAGCTCCGTTTGGAGCCCGCCCGCAACTGCTGGCGAGACAAACACCACGAAAGTACTCTCGTAGGAAAGTGTTTTACCCAATTGCTGGCACATGGAAATATTCGTACGAATAAAAAGACGCTTTGCTTCGCTAAGAAACGGCTGCACCTGAACACGCTATAGGAGGTAACTCTTACGTCGTATAATGAACCTAGGTATTCCAACCGGAGCGTCGCTGAACTGCACGTAATTACCATTATCGTCGTGTCCGTTTTCGTCTTGGCGTTCCGCTCTGGTTGGAGGCGGCGGACGTCTTAGCTGCTTGCGCGTGAGCGTAGGGCGTACTTCTTACCGGTTTCAAGATGGCAGCTGCTAACAAGATAATAGCGAAGAAAATACTTCTCCGGTGGAATGTTTTACCCGACTTCTGGTTCTGCGAAATACGAGTTAATGGCATCTTTTCTTCTCCAGATGAGTGCTGTCTCTGCTTCTCCTACCCCTGGCATATAGACGAGTTCCGCACTTGTTTAAATAATAGGCACGTAATTTGCTTTTTAAGTGTTAGCAGTCGCTATCGAAAACGAGAAAAAAGTTTCTCCATTGTTCTCATCTTTACTTTTGTCTTTCTTGGATCGTCTTTTTTGTCTTTTTTCTATTTTTTCCTTTACTTCACTTCAACTTCGTCTCACTTTAAAGCCTTTATTTTCGTTTACCTCGCCTTTTTTATTCGCTTTCTGATAACCGACAATCTTTTTTAAAACATTTTAATTGATTTCTAATTCTCTTAATTTTTAGGTTTCGTGTTATCAATATATTTTCGCACATCATAGTTAGAAACGATGTTATAATTATGATTTTATGATTCTGGATTCTTGGGTTAGAACCTACTGTCGAATTACATTTTAGTGACCTATTTTGATTTAAAGGTCCTAAATGACGTATTTTGGCGCTAAGAACTTAAAAGGCAAGATGTGAAATTGAAACTATGAATATGTTTTTATATTCAAATTCTTAGCAATGTGCTGAGAATTGAATGCTTACTATATCTAGTGATGTTTCAAAACGCATTGTTGGAATCCTACTGCAACTGAAGACAAGAAAGTATTCTTATATCATATTATACAAAGTACAATTTCCCCACTTTTAAAGGAAATTAAATTTTCAAGAGTAAACCGTTTTCTAAGTATATATTTCGAAGTAGAGTGTCATGTGATTGTTATCAATGCTATTGATTTAAAAAGACATTTTTTAATTTTGAGAGCAATGAACACATTTCGAGAGGCCAGGATACTTGTTGAATAGCTGTTTTTTTTAATGAAAATAAAGAGAAAAAACTGAAAATGTGTTTACAAGAGAATACAGCAAAGTTAAATTGAAAGTAATTATTATATCTAGTATATTTTAGAAGCCAGGGAAAGTAGTAAGTAAGAAAGCAATATTTTCGAATCTTAAAATCTTGCATAAAAAAATTTTCAGTGCGAGTGACCATTTTCGCTTTATCGAATTATTTTCATTACGCGACGAGATACAAAGAGAAAACTTAAGTTCATTTCAGTCGGCTTTGCCGAGAAAATTCTTGATGTGATCTACAATTTGTAGAAATAAACGAGTTCAGTTCTCTCTTTGAAATTAATCAACAAACCCTCTCTTTTAAATGGGAAACATATTGTGGACAAAGTGTCTTCTTGTCTGTTATCAATTCACAAAATATTAAATCTTTTCGGGAATATACTCAGTTCATGTTACGATGATTTAAATAAGACTATTATCTGCTGCTGACCACCCACACCGAATCAACTTCTACATCCGTTTTCTACGTTAAATACGTTTTCTCATATTCTGGAAAGCGGCCGAGAAAGTTTGCTCTCCTTCTAGTGTTTTCTTTCTGAATTTGAATTTTTTAAACGGAATCGCATGATATACCCTACCAGAATTATGTTCATATATATTGTTAGTAATTCGTATCGTAAATAACTGTAACTACATCTGAATTTATTACATTTATTCTCCACTTTTTCATTGCAATCTGCGATAATTATGTCCTAAAACATGTTAGTGTATATTTATATTCTGAAAGAGATTTTTGAATTCAACCTGTTGCGCATACAAAGTTATATTCATGGATTCTGGACACAAATTTTCATCAATCTTCAATTTCTATTTAAAAGCATTTGAACGAAATCAATATTTTCCTTTATAACGCACCTATTGTAACAGCAATACCTTCAAGGCGGATGAAAAATCTCCTCCTATTAAATGTGTTGCAGTATCGATTCACCATTTCTCGGAAGTAATCTGTTGCCGACGGGAAAACGAAGAAAGATTCTTTCTCTGCCCAGCGACGAATTTCCAGGGCGTGAACCATTACGACAGTCTTGGACAAAAGCGTCCTAGAAATCTTACAAGCGCGCGAAATTGGAATGATGACATTATCAGACGGCGTTCACGCTCTTCCCAAAGTTCTGAATGCCTGTGGCGGCCCCAGCAGCAGCAGCAGCAGCAGCAGCAGCAGCAGCAGCAGCAGCAGCAGCAGCGGGCGTCGGCAGCAGTGGCAAGGGGGGCGAGGGGCTGTGCTTCCTCTTCGACGCAGCGGGCGCCATGAAACGCCCATCTCCTCCCACTGAGCTCCTTTTAATGATTCCTCTCCCCCTGAGGCAGTGGTAAGGGCGGGGAAGGGGGGCGAAGGTCTGTGGAGGGGGCAATGAGAGCGGCGTGGGAGGTATGGAAAGGGCATAGACGGGGAAGCGGCGTGGGAAGCGAGAGTGCTGTGGACGGCGGGGGCGGCGGGGGCGGCGGGGCGGTGGTGTGGAAGTCTTAGAGAGCGTGGCAGGCAGGGTCGGTGGGATGGGGTTGGGATGCGTGCGTAGCGGAAGCGTCGAAGAGAGTGGGGATGGCATGGTAGTGTGAGAAGGATAGAGACAGCAGGGGCGGCATAGGTTACGTAGGGTGCGTCGTTTGCGGGAAAGCGGGAATAAAAGGGTAAAGGGGATGATAAGGGGTTAGTCGTCGGCAAAGTTGGCAAGAAGGTACTTTAAACATAGTTGCTCGCTTGTATGTTGCTTGGGGTTGGTACTTTGTGAACATGGCATTTGTGAACACTCTATTTTTGTTTGTAACTTCTTTATAAAGGCTTAAAGCAAACTCGCGCGGTTAATTGATTCTCTTTCGTTCTAGCCTCTTTTCAATGTTTCTACCTTTGATCATAGGTATTTTTGAAATTAACCAATCCAGGAGTCGCTAAGATGCGAATCAATTGTCTGGTATTCGCATTTCCACTACTTACCAGTTTTATATATTTAAGCAATATGAATGTTGTACATTAGCAATATAAAGAGCATGAAGCTACATTATGCAAGTTGTGGAGTGTCAAATGGCTCTCAAATTATAGCAGCCCTTCGTGTGAAGATGATGCATAAAGAAAATTCTATTTATATTAGTGGATTTTGTGATAATTGCAGACCGCGAAGAAGCTGTCCTTGTTCTGCTAAAGAGTAGCTAAATCAATAACTTATAAAGTTTTTGACTACTATCGCTTTGCCAGAACGTCTGCCATGAGAGGCAGACAATTGCTGTGTCATTTACTCAGTCGCTCCGGGAAACGAGTATGTATTCAAGAGATAAAACGAAATCGATGGAACTAGCAAACGCTCTTAAAGAAAATAGATTCTTATTTTGTGAGTATAAAAAGCATATTATTCTAAGAACGATTTAGTAATGATATACAATTTGTTACATGCGTCGTTGTCCATTACCATTGTGCGTATCATTGTCTTGGACGTCGATGTGTGTTAAAACGGCAATTGTTTTGATTATATTTAGCAATTTTCGATTTTACTTCTCACACACTCGCGAAGCTGTTTCTTGTATCAACCTCGGATACTTTCATTTTGTTTCTGGAGATATGATCGAGAGTCTTGAGCATTCACAAATTCCCTTTGCAAGCAACTTCATACTTCTAACTTGTGTACAAAAGAATAGACAGTAATGTTTTCTCGGATAAGTGAATTCACTAAAGAAATGAATAGTCAATTGACCAAATGTCTCGAAAAGACTAAGGATTTTTTGCCTTTCAATATTAGAAAAAATAACGGCCAGGTGCCGACATTGTCAATGTTTGGAGATGCTTTGATACACGTCAGTAAATACTTTTATTTTTCGTCTCAATGCCGAAAAGTACGTAAATACGTTACAGAGGCAATACATAGGGTCAAGCAAAGTTCACTTTCAAGGAAACGATTCTTTCTTCTAGAATAATTTTCTGGTAAACAAAGCTGGTCAACGATTTAGTGACAAAGCTCTGTTCTAGAATAAAGAGACGATCAATCCTTGAATATCATTCCTATTAAATGAGGACATCTATGGAACTTAAACGACTGTAAAATGAGATGAAGGGGATGTCTATCAGATGTCTGTAGAAATTCAATAGAACATTTATATCTCCCGGAATCTTCCTCCAGCGGCGGGTCTCTTATTGTTGGTTTTATATATATATATATATATATATATATATATATATATATATATATATATACAGAGAGAGAGAGAGAGAGAGAGAGAGAGAGAGAGAGAGAGAGAACGAGTACGTACGTGAACAGACATCAAAGTGTACTATATATAATTATATATACTATTACTCAACTTAACGTACGTTAAATTTATTGCATTTTGTATTCTAAAGCTTAGAATTCTAGAAAAAAATAATAATATTTTGTTATTTTGCAGTAAATTCAATTCGTTTTGCTTTGGCATGCCATAAAACTTCAATATTTATTCAGCTTAAAAATACTTGTTAAGTACGTCCCATGTTAATAATACAAGTAATGGTGTCTATTAAAATTAATGGTGTCATTCATTGTTTGCTTAATGATTAATGTTTCGGAACACGACAACTGCTATGCTCATTAGTCCTGGTAGGGTACTGAATGTTTTCCGGGAGGTAGCAGTGATTCCTTTCCGGCTGGAAAGAGAAATCCGGAAAGAGAAAGATCGTGTTTGATCTCTGACGTTTGTTAGTGTCTGGCATTTGCTTGGCGTTGATCTGTGGAACCACGGAAGAGTACCGATCAGAGTAGCCGTTCGCTAGAATTCTTCTCAAAATAGCTGAATTCAATTTAGCTACATAGTGTCGAAAATTCTCCACCGTCCGGACTGGAACATTATGACCCTCTGTTAGAGTCGCTGCAGTACAAAGCGCCACATTGCCGGCTCTGAGATAAACTCAGCCAGTTATTCACTTCAAAATATGTTTGTGATGAAATGGACTAATACATATTAAAATTATGAATTGTACAAATTTTAAAAAATATATAATTAACTCAGGAGAGGTCGTGTCTGGCCTACGAACGTATTTGGTCACCTTAAAGGAAACAGACACTAGAAAATTATTTGTTACGTGTAAGTCTGCTAACCTCACGAATTTATATAATTGGGTGACATTTACGTCCTTAACATCATTTACCGAGTACTATTTATTTACAATTGTAGATATAAATTTATAAAATTCATGAAACTTTTTCTGGAGTATAAAATCATTTTTTTCTTTCATATAAAGCAAAGAAAGGGCATTAACGTTATTAAAATTTAAATGTTAATTTGAGAATGTATTTGTAAAGTTCAACAACACATTTTACACACCTTCTTTATAAATTTCTCTTGTTCTATCTCACTTTTAACATCCACAGGATGATTTATGATCCAAGTATGTAGGACAAATTTCACATCTTGTTAGATTTCTTTCTTGCAATTTCTGCTTCCTTTTTGTATAGAATTCAAATATTGTGCTGTTTTAGGTACTAACTCTCGTTGCAGTTTTTGTTTCCGGCGATTCCTGAAAGTATCAGTAATGTATTATTCTCCTAAATGTTGACCGTGTGTCACAAGAAATGGAGATTATCGCAAGCGATTCATGGGAGATGCGCCTGTCGGCTGTGCGTCAAGCGTGTCAACGTGGGTGTTCCTTAGGAGGGCGAACGGAAGCTTTGCGACCCTACAGACATCCGCGAAACAAACATCATTTCTGAGAATCGGGAGACAAAATTATCTGACGAGTAATAGATTTGCATATAAAATATTAGGGGAAACGTACTGCAAATCCGAAGGGCACACAATATTGTCAAACAAAACTATTCACAAAAAAATAATTCGTTTGGCCCAAATGCTCCCACGCGACCCCTCCAAAATTAAAATAAAAGTGGAGATGCGATGAAGAGCCTACACGTTTATTGTTGTTTTTTCTTATTTAAGGTCGTATCAATATCACATTAGGAACCACTACAGGAGTTAATGGTATGGTAACTATGAAAATGATGATAAAGTGTGAAAGGACGAACACAAATACAACCATGCCCAAGGCGGGATTCGAACCCGCGACCCTTCGGTCACTACTGCCTTAGCGATCTCGGCCACTGGATCGGCAGCCTACACGTTTTTTATGGCTACTCAATATTATAATACTTCTTGGACCTACAGCACTGTTTCGAACTAACAATTTGTTTTACCATTTTGGGAATGGAGCTCAGGTTCTTAGTTTTAACACGCAATTCATGTTATCCCTACTCCACCAACCACACACGCAAATATGAATTTCTCGAAGCTTTAGAAAAAGTTGAATGTTTGAAAAGTTGAGATTTTTATTCATATTATTTCAATCTTAAATTTTGAAACACAGATTCATTAAGAAAAAGTCTTATGTATTTAGAACAATCTTATATATTGTAATCGAAGGAAGACGCCTAAATAATTTTAAATTTTATAATTTTTTGAAAATTCAGAACGTTCAACGAAAGTGGGAGTTGTACAATTTTTATAAATGTATTTTGCTCTATTCGAGAAAATGTAAAGAAAAAAATCGAACCCTTTTTACGAAAATATCGTTTTTGAATTTGCTCATATTTCAAGCAAAATTGCATGAAAACGATTCATATTTTCGAAAAATTAGTTGTACGTGAGGTTATTTAATAATCAATTTAGGAAAAACATATTTTATAAAAAAGTGCTCTATCTTCAACACTGTAGTTCAACTAAAATAAAACTTGCGCCATTTTTAAGTGTATTTTGCACAACTCTAAAAAAATTAACCCAAAAGTTGGAATGTTGTTTGGGAAAATATTGAGGAATGACGTTTAGTTAGCAAACAAACTATCTGTTCCCAGTTTGCAAGACCTCGAGAAAATGTCAATGTGTATGAACAGTTTATGCGCTAGTGTTGACCGCAGATAGAGAAATATACGAAAAAAAAGTGTTGTCTTCAACCTTTTTTGTTTGTTTTTTGTTACAAGGGCCCACAAAACAACTTTGGAACATGTTAGAGGAAGAAGTTTACTACAAACAAAAACAAGATTAATCCCCTTTCTTGATACCAGGGACCAAAAATAAGAGTTTTCTCCTAAAAAGTGTCACTTTTCGCAGCAGCATTGCAATACTTACTTTTTACTACGTAAGTAGGAGGTAGGCGAGATATTAAAAAGAAATACACAATAATACTTCATATCTAATCGGTGACACACGTTATTTTATTTGCCTAAGACAATATCTCAGTAATCTCACCTAAAAACAATTGCATTGTGAAAAATGGAAATCATAATGTAGTAAAGATGTTAATTTTGCGGTCCCAGTTCGTGCGTTTTGGTTTCTCGAAAATGGTACATATTCAACAGACACGCTATAATGAACTCCACTGGCATATATATATGTAAAATTTCATCATAATTGTGATCCTAGTTGTATGTACGTCATGGGTCAACCCTCTTTCAAGTTGTGGTTTATATCTCCCATCCACGATTCAATACAGTATGTTTTGACAAGCTAGTAATGGTTATACTATGTGTTTTATTACTCTGTTATGTTGTACCATATTATTTCCATAATTTAATATCATTCTTTCATATTACGTATTAGAATTTACAGTAAATCCTCGTTAGCACGAATTCCAAGAGACTGAAATATTCGGTCCTCTTGTAATTAAAATTCGTGTTATCGTATATATAACTTCAGCAAACTCAGGATATCACTGTTCTTTTGATTAACATAATTTGATACTATATTACCATGTGCCAGCACATGCCAATGTATAGAAGAACCTTAACAGGGGTGAGTCAAATCCGTTCTCTGATGAGTACTCCTAAGCTTCCCCCAAATGATATTTATGAATTTGACCTTCGAGATTGTTAAAAATGCTTTAACACATTAATGTAACATTCATGTGTGAAAACTCGATTGTGCAATATACTATTACCAATTAATAGGAGTATTCTGAAACTTTGTTTTTGATATCATTTTTACCGAAAATTAAAAAAAAGCTGTAGAATACACGGGATATTAATGCTTGATCATGTAATTGTGTAAAATGGAGTTTCATTGCTATGTGTATTAAATATCCGTTTTTACTTCCTTGAACAATAGTAGAGATTTCATTGACATCTCAAATGTACAGTTCAGTAATATAAGGACATTTAGGAATAATTTATATTTGATTTAAAAACAAAATGAATTTCACCATGCGAAAGAGCATCTGTGCTTTTTTAATTCACGCGCATTAAATAAGAGATGAGAAAGTAAAGAGTGATACGTGAACTAGAAACAACGAGATATGCGTTGAGCGAACAAGCATAAGTGTTAACTCACGAGTGAAAACGTACACACAGGCACGCGCAACTAACATGTTAGAATGACACGCGCTCATTAAACAGTGCGCTGGCACTTCTGTGCAAATTTTCTGCGCGTCCGCTTCGCTGGAAAGTCAACAACAGCAATGTGCGACGTGACTTCGCCACAAACGAGCGGCACAGGTCATTCTTTCCTTGAATGCGTTTTGACCAGGATTCAATAACCATGTTGACGCCGGGACCAAATGGTCACGAGAATTAAGTGAGTTAAGTGGTCACCCCCATGTTATTTCCATATTTACATAAATCTTGTTGGTTTTAAAAGTTTCGCGAGTGTTAAGTGTGTTTATTTCTTGATTTACGCGATTGCAACTTAATCCGTTACGAAGAACTGCTCTACAAAATTGAAATAAATTTTTGAGAGTTCGTTCGTGGTTGAGTGGTTTCAGTGATTGTTCATGCCATAGTGCTTCAATTTTCAAAATGGTGAATCAACAAGAAAACACAACGTGATATATTATTTGAGGTCTCCAAATCTGTTGTATGTTAAATTAGTGCATGATGGGTGATTTGTGCCACCTTCAAAAGAGTGCACCAATCTGAGAACAGAATTCCCAGCGATCATAGGCATTTTGATAAAAATGGGTGGATGTTTAAAGGCAAGAGTGCTAGTCGATTGTACCTCTTTGATGTCAATGTTGATCCAATGCTTGAGATGTTCGAGCAAGGTCATTGAAAGATAATTGCTTCAGAAGGAAAATACCTTTGTATAAAATAAATATTTGGTACTTACAAAAGCGTTACAGAAATTGTTATTTAAACCAAATAATATGCGTATAGTCGAAGCGTTTATGCAAGCAGAACAAAAAGTTTTGCTTAAAATGGCCAAAAGAATTTTCATCCAAATATTTTTTGTTTGGCATATTGATTTTAATTGTTAGCTTAATTATTCGAAATATAATTAAACCCAAGTGTGGTCACGCTTTCTTCCGATACATTAGCCAATCACTTTTTGAGAGCTTTTACAAGTCGTGGTTAGCTTCTTCTAGATCAGCTCAATCGAATTTAATAATTTTTGAGACATCAAATTCTAGCTTGATATCTTAAAGCACTTTGTTACTCAGCAGTGTGCCATGTGTTGGTCAGCCATGTGTCCACATCTTGACGCAACGCGTCTCCAAGCCCCCTTAAGGGGCCTTGAGCGCATTCTTTGGAGTAATCCTCCGTTAATTACTAAGTCAAGTCTCGTCACGTCGCAGTCAGTCAGTGCCTTTTATCCCTTCGGTCAGGGGCTCGATGACGTCAGATCCCGGGGTTCCTGGCCGGTCACCCAACCAAGAACCCGCGAGTCTCGAATTCGCTTAACCTTCGTGACTTCACGGAGCGTAGTAAACGAATTCGGCTAGCGCCGCCGCCGGCTTGTGTGGGTTTCCGTGTGTGGGCCAGCTTTGTGCGGAGGTACTCACGTGAAGGGTACTCAGAATTCATCTGTTTTCACCTATTTTTCACAACAAGAACCGATCTTTGGATGTAATAATTACAAACAACTGTAATAGTTTCATAAAAATATCATGCCTCTATAAAATGAGGTATATATGAATCATTGCTCTCAAGGAATATAATAATTATGTACAGTTTGTTCAGAAGAAAAGGGATACCGAGATTCGTCTAGGGCTAGGTCTCACGAACGAATGCACATATTTGAATATAACTAAACAAAAAATACCCGTTTTAAACGAGATCTTATTTTAACCGCAATTTCCGTTGCAGGTCAAACTTGATGCACCAGTTTGTAAAGTTTGCTATGGTGAAAAAGGATGCAGATAACTAAAGTTAGTCATAACATCCAATATAATTACAATTTGCGGCTGCTCTTCTGAGATAGCGGGAACACTATCGTCTAAGTTCATGAATATTTCGTGCTCATGACTGCGAAAATAGACTGAGATAAATCTTATTACCGAAACTCCTTACTTCTACGCACAATGGGTTGAGACACGAAATTCGGGAATGAAACAGATCTGCATTAGAATCACATCCTTACATTATTAAAATGTTGGTGTCCAAAATCAATGTGCAAATTTCTTGCACACTAATTCTAACTTTACATTCAAATATATGTGAAGATGTTCTGGGAATATTGCATATGCTCAGATGTCTAGATGTCTAAGTATATTGCATATGAAAGAAAGACAATATTTTGTGGAAGAGACAGATATATTTTTCATTGAATAATATTCTGGCAATAATTAAGAATAGTGAATTATTAAAGGTCTTGATAATATATCACTTCTAAGTAACCCTTCTCAAAAATGAAAGATTTAAAAAAAGAATAATACATTTATAAGATATCATAGATTGTGTAAATATTTTAGCCGTAGTAGATGAATCTACCGATATCGATGACAAACTAATATAATTGACTCGAAATGAACTGAAATTTTGTCATGTTTATGGTGCTAATTTTATTATCACAACTATTTGTTTATAGGCTGTGTATGTGAAAGAAAATAAAAAACCATTAATAACGCTGTACCCTCAAAAATAATTTCATATAAAAAAACAATGTACGTCAAAATATCAATTACTTACCATTGTCAATTCAGTCGCAGAACGTCGGAGTTTATTCCTGGAGTATGGTTTTCTTAGGTTCTGCAGTTACCTCACCATTTTTAATTTAATTTATTAGCAATTCATTAATATATTTATTAATGAATTGCTAATAAATTAAATTAGACTGCTTTTCGCGGGCGCTTCGTCGGGAGCGAATTCCTTCACGAGATGTTTTGGCACGTTAGCGGCGGCGCGGGCCATTGTGGGGCGATAACACCTTCCTTCCCTCCGCGCGCACGTTTGCACACCTCCAGGCGCGCCGTTGTCGCCCGCCCCCCTCTCTCTGTTCGTGACCCTGATCGCTGATTGCGGCGCCGATTGCGCTCTTAAAGGGATCGCCGCCGTCACCGTCTCCGCACGCGACCCCTGCTCCGCCAGCCGCTGCTGACGCCCTGCCCCCGGCGGCGTCGCAGCCGAACGACGCGACGGGACACCGTATACTCCCGCCGCCCGATTTCTGTTATTCCCCGAGCGTCGAGGCCCATTAGAATTCCGACACGAACGTCTTCCGTAGCGTCCTATCTGGCGCGTTCGCTATCTCGACGGGCGATCCCGCGCGAAGTGCTAATGCGCGGAACGGCGGCGCGGGTGGAGACAGCGGGAGCGGGGGCGGCGGGAGGGGGCGGGGCGGCGTGGCTGCGTTGGCAGGGGCGGGGGCCGTGACGCGTGGCGGGGGAAGGGGGGTGGCGGCGGTGGGGGTAGTGGTAGAGGTGGCACCCTGGTTACGCTGAGGGCGGCGAAAGCGACAAGGTAAAACGGAGAAGACAGAAAGCGAGGCAGAGGAAACGGCCGATGAGGGTGAGAAGATGAAGAGTACAGACAGTGGTTATAGAGGATGCAACGGAATCTGCGAGAAATATGGGAACCGTAGAACGTCTTGACGATATGAAAGCAGGACGGGTAATGAGTACGGCGAAGATTCGAAATAGCGGTAACGAAGGTACCAGCTTGAGGAGGTTCATTTTAGAAGGCAATGGTTCAGAGCTGTTTAATGAGAACGGAGATTGACGACACTGCTAGAAAACCTTAGTACGGGATAAAAGCTGCGGGCCTCGGCGAATCAACCTGAAGAAGACGTGGAGACGGGTCTATCTAAATTGTTCAGACTTAAGGGAGCGGCGGCATTGCAGATTTAGCAAGGGCAGCCGAGATCAGAGAGAGCTCACGGAAGACAGAGAGGGGGCGGTATCCGTATGTGACAGAGCCATTAGGGTCGGTTGGGACGGAGGAGACGGAAGTCAAGTGGTAGCAGGGTCGCGAGAGTGCCAAATCGGTGTAGAAGGCGACTGCGGAGCCTCATTGACGGCGACGAGGACATGTGCGGGGGCGGCTCCCAGAAAGGGCCGTGACGCAAGAGAGGAAACGTAGGACGTGGGGTGCGGGGCGGCGGGGCGGGAGGCCGCCGGCGCTGCCGCCGCCCACGTCGGTCGTGCCAGACCTTTAGTCGTGCCAGACCTCCTCCCGGCGCTACCCTTCCCCTCCCCGGCCCTTCCTTCCAAGAGACTTCTCTCCCCGCCCCTTCCCCGCTTTGTGTTCTTCCCCGGGACCTCGGGTGTCGTGTTTCCGGCGGCGCCGCCGGAGGCAGGGAGCGGGCGGACGCCGGAGGGCGTGACGGAGGTGGCGAGGCGGGATGGCCCCAAGGCCCTCTCGCACTCCTTCGCGCACTCACCTGAAGGTGGGCGGCGGGTTGCCTTCCACGAAACATGGCAGCACCACCGCTTGGTCCTTGCGCACCGTCAGCGTCGTCTGCTTGTCCAGCGGGCGCGGCGGCGTCGTCACCAGGGACTCTGCGCATATGGAGAATGGCTCGGTTTGATCAGCGCCGCGGGGCAGTGCGGGGGGCGACCCGCCATTCAGATGCGGCAAGGGGCTCTCCAATGCATGGCCCTGTGGCTACAATTGGGCTCAATACAGATCTCAGACTACTATATATGGCATGCCTATCTCAGGATATCACTATGGAATAGCATTCAAAAATAAAATAGGGCAACGTAACAAATATCGGCCATCTAAGGATATTTGTAAATAAATATTTAGGCACCAAGGGCGTTGTAAGGATTCTAATGATTGAGCGCCGACAAAAAGCCTATGGGCATTTGGCCCAATGGTTTTTTGTCACCCGAGATCATTACAACCAGTCAACGCCCGTGGCATACACAAGAGTTTATTGTTTACCTAATTTTACTGATTCAGATACACTTATTTATAATTAACTAGATATTATCTTGACTCGGTGTGTCTTCTCATATTTCCTCTCATATTTCTGTCCATAAGAGAATATTCAACGGTTTTCATACTTCCTCGTAAGCACGATCCTCTTGACCCAAGTAAATTATACAGTGTATAGTGAGCTCTGTAACGAAGGCAATAACAAGCAATAAACTATTAGTAAAAACTAAAACTCATAATGTTCATCAACGTATTCTGAAATTAGCAATAATTATTGATCACACAGTTGATAACACTGTGTTCAAATTACTTAAATATTTCTAATCTTACGCATTAAAAGTGCACTCCTTGACAATTTGAAAAGTTAGTCTGAATATCGCCATAATATCGCCAACCACAACACATCATATGGTCATGACAAATATTGTCTTTTCAAAAAAAAAAAAAAAATAATGGAATGCAAATGTAATGGGAAAGATGAAGATTTACACTCTTAAATACTCTGAACTCCGTGAATAAAGATCTCAGCCTCTTCTTTAAGATTTTCTCGTTTCTTTACTTTTAAATTTGACCTGAGATTTTATTCGCTTTTTCTTGCTAGATGTTTGCGCACAAATTCCTTCACTTTGTTTCTGTTTATTGACTACTACATAAGAGGGTTTTTGAAGGCAGATCTTCTAAACAGCCCGGCCGATCCCCCTTTAACTTGATGGTTTATGGAAGACTCGGTACTGTCAAGACGTGATATCGTAGGAACTGAGCTATAGATAAAACAGTGAAGAAGATATCATTCCACAGCAATTCTACAATTTGACTGATGATTGCGACCCCTTCCTATCCATCAGTTCTTACCAGGTTTATTTTATGTTTACAACAGTCACTGTTTTCTTCATTTGCCCTGTGTCCCATAGATTATGTAGTGACATTTGCGACAGTAAAATATCCACCACAAAACAGTATTTCTAATTTCGCATAGTAGGCCATGTTAGGAATGTGCCCCATCTGAATCTCGGAGAATCTCCTAACAGCATGGGGAACGCTGCAAACAACAAATAAGGCAAACTGGAAATTTGTTTATCACTACAGTTCTTGCTTATTTAATTGCAAATTACATCATCGCGATCGAGATCCATTGCACTACTTAATATTCTGCGAAACCCAAAGTGTAGTTCGATAACACATCCGTCTGCAGAAATTTAGAAAATTGACAAACAACGGGACGATTTATCATTATGAAAAATACATCGGGTAAAAGAGTGACACAATGCATAGTGCACGCAGTGCACGCCGGGCAACAGCTCTTTTCAAAACGATGCTACGAAAAGCGACTTTGAGAACATGTGCTAAAGGATGTTGAATTCATGCTTTCAGAGGGATTAAAAAAATGCTATAAATGTTTCAAAACTGTCAAATAAATATATTTTATAATCCATTGTAAATTTTTCATAATTTTTTTTTCTTATGAATATTTATCACGTATTGAGAATTGAAACTATTTTAAGGCATATTTCAAGAGAAAATTTGAAATGTTATTAAAATACGTAAGCACATCCAATATAAATTCATGTTTCTTATGAATTAATAAATTATGCTGTTTGTAACAAATAATGCAGAATATAATCGTGCTATGTGCATTTAATATATTTACAGTAGTACAAGAATACATGATATTTAAAGCTTTTGAGAATACAATACAAAAAGATGCTCTGGTTTGTTTCTAAACAACGAACACTTAAGACTGTTTGGTTTTTGCCTGAAATAGAAAATCCAAGCATTTTTTATTGGGTTGCAATAAAAAAGTAGTGGTGCTTCCACAGCAAATAATTTCTCGCATTATTTACAAAGATTGCAATTTTGAAAATATAAAGAATTCGCCGAAAAGGGGACCAGCGCCAGTTTTTTTATCGTTCTTACGACGAAATCGTTTTTTATCGTTCTTATGATACGACGAAAAAATTTCACGCAAAACAATGCAAAAAGGACTCGCATTTTCCATTATCTTATTTCACGACCTCTTTAAACAACAGATTGAATTCAGCAAAAAATATCTATCCTGAATATTGTGATTGTATGAGAACACGGAAAAAATTGAACTTTTGCAATTTTCTAAAATTTTGGCAATTCGACAAAAAAGCGACATGCGCCATTTATTTAAATTACTCTATTCTTGGACAAAATATAATTTAAAATATTGGAGCCATTTGTTAGAAAATTTCCAAAATGTTATTGAGGTTTCATATATGTACTTCCAAAATCAAAATTCCTCATTTTATACTGGCAGGTTCTCCAGTTCGCTTAGATAGATTGCGAAATATCAGTTCTCGAGAAAATCGACTGAAAGTTTTAGGCGTTAGCGTTGACCACAAACGGACAGACACGTTTTTCCCTTTATCAAGTTCCATAAAACGTGGTCTCTGGCTACACAATGTGTGAGAGGAAGTAATTTACTGCAAATCTGCAAATAGGTACCAGATTTATCCATTTTTGTTTTCAGGGCCCAAAAATATGATTTTTCTGTCGATTAATCGCCTGCTTGCACCGCATTATTACAAAACAAGGACGACTGATCTTTAGACCTGTAGAGAGAACGGGGCTACCATGAATTGGTTTACGGTATTTTACAGCGGCTATAGGAGCGAGGAAGAATTAATGTAAAATAAAGCTTGTAAATGTAGCTATAATTACGAGATGATATTAATTGTACTATTATTCTGATGAAACTCTTTATTCTTCCGTACTCAACTAAAAGCAAACCATCTACCAACTTTTTCCATTCAACGAGTCAATTTTTTTCAACAAAAAGGGGGGTTATTACGGCAGAAGAATGTGCTGATTTGTCGTAATTCTGACGAAACAGGAATTTCTTGTGGCGTAAGCGATGCATGGAGGATGCTCAGTCAAAATGTAGCCTTCCTAAACGATAACACGCGGCCACACACGGATCGATTCCCACCAGATCTTCAGATACCCACCAGCAGTTTTGCTGGACAGTGAATCGCCATCCGCAGACTGGATCCCGCCCCCTAGATTTCCATATATTCTTACATTTCTAGAAATGCCTGTTCGGTCAGCATTTCGCGTATCACGGAGATGCAGGTGGCTGTCAAACACTGAGACCCATCCCGGGTTGTAGATTCTACGACGCAGGATTATAAACGTTGATCTCACGATATGACATGTCTAAATTCATGTGATGATTATGTGAACAGATAGGGAAACATGTGCTGTAACTGCTTCAATGAACATTTCTCATAAAATTTGTTTTCTTTTTGTTGACGACGTAGAGAAACTTGCATTCTGGATGCGCCTTGTATAAAAAGACCTAAAAATATTGAAGTCTTCAAAAACGTTTCTTGTTTATTTTAAGTTAACTTTTAATAATTTTCTTTTAAAAAACCGTCATTAGAACAACGATTGCTGTGAACCCATCATAACAAATTGTTGATGAACTTCAATCCCACAAGTATGTTGTGTCATGGGGTGCATGCTCTTGAAGTATGTAATACCCTCTCAAAGTAGTGACGGTTTGTGAAGAGAACTAACAGGATATCATCTGCGCTCAGCTAATCCACGATATGGCAAAGTTGCCGAGAATAGAGTATTTATACAAACATAATCATCATATTAAGGGAAAATCCACTTAAGAGGATTACACTTGTACCTGAGAAGCCCTATCTGCTAACGCTCAATCAATAGCTGGCGCTGGCGTTGGGGTTGGCGTAGGCGTCTGGGAGGCCATTGCTCCCTCCTGAACATTTCATGTTGTTCTCCTCTCGATGGGCGCCCGCCATGGGCATTGTCTATGAGGCCATCTGATCCGTGCTTTTGTCTCGGCGAACGCACCCAAAAGTCAACCTAATCTGTTCGGCTCCCATCCCCCACGCAGGCGCGCCCACCACCGCCCTCGCTTCTACCTCAGCCTCTGCTTCGCTCCTATCTCTAACGCCGCCTCCCCCTCCCCTCCTCCCCCCTCCATCCTTACCTCAGCCTCTGCTCCCGCCTCTATTCCTACCTCTGACTCTGCCTCCACTCCTACCTCTGCATCACTCCATACCTCAGCATCTGCCTCCGTCTCCACTCCTACCTCTGCCTCCGCCTCAGCTTCCGGTCCTCATCCCCTCCTTCCGATTCCACTCGTACCTCTGCCTCCGACTCCGCAACCTCTCCTTCCGCCTCCCCTGTGCCTTTGCCTACACTCCTACCTCTGCCTGCGCCTCTGCTCCTGCCTCTGCCTCCGTCCTTACTTCCGCCTCCACTCCTACCTCCGACACTGCCCTTTTCCACCTCCACTTCTACCTTCGCGTCCGTCTCCACCTTTGTCTCTACCTCCGCCTCCGCATCCTGCTGAGTGGGCGTCCTCAAGGGCGGAGATGCGGGCGTCGCCTTCCTTTCCCAGCCTTGTCGCTAAGGCCGCAAATAATGCGGCGTCGTAGGCATTAAAATGTTGGTTTGTTTGACGATGACGATGGATTTAGGTATTTGTTTTCTTTTTGCAAATTCGTATTTCCTCATTGGAAGTATCCTGATTACATTTCGTGGCCCAATTTTCCCTAAGCCTTTTACCTGGCTTCTCAAAAAGCCCAGCTGGATTGAATCCCATTTGGTTTTCCTTGTCAGTACAAGAAAGAGGGCTTCATTGCTTCCAAAATCGCCCTAAGGCTTTCATATTCGAAGAACTTCAAAGACTAAAGAAGAATTCTCCTTTTAAATACATTCGAACGCTATCTGGTGAAAAATGTTTTCTCACACTCATTCTTGTCGTTCTCTTGTCAAGTTGTCCTGACAATTCGACCCTTCACCCAGGTCAATGTTTTGAGCCGTTTCACCACTCCCCCAAAACATCAAGGGAGATTTGAATATAAAAATCATTTCTGTATACATTGATCATTGAATTAAAAATAAAACACACTGAAACCCCTCTCAGGAGCACCCTTTCAACGTGACCACTTCTCCTTCTGACATCTTTTTTCGGAATGGAATGTTTTCCCGTAAGACCAATACATTTAAATACCCTTTATGCCAACCACCCCTGTTCCCGACCAACGACCATTAATTCGTCAAAAATTCTCATTTTTCTCTTGAAGACGACCACTTTGGTTTCAAGAAATGTTTTACAATGCCTGTCGTTTTCTACAAGCTGCAAATTGCTGCATTAGTGGCAATCGGCGATGATTAACGCCGATTCTCACCTGATAGGGGGTACCGCCGGTTTTGTTTCCACCCCTCCCTTCGGTGTGATATTTTTTAGAATGGCATTGGAGGCAGCTTCGATGATTTATTCTTCAATTAGCAAAACAATACAGCCCTGAACAGTGCTTTCGCTGTGTAGTGTTGTGGCTGATTGTGTGACAGTGTAATAGGGACATCTGCGTTCGCCACAATTTTCATTTCATCGTGGAAAATGTCTTCTTTCGAGATTTGCTTATCAGTGATAAGAGAAAGCGAAATGGGAAAAATCGCAGTGAGAGTTAGCTAAGCTTTTTAATTGTGATAAAAGTCAGATACAGTCAATTCTTGCTAATCGGGAACGGTATCTGAAAGATTGAGAAGAGAATGTCAATAAGGAATCTAAGAAGAGATGATGACAGCCTTACGGAAGTACAAACAATGTTATTTTAGAATGGATTAATCGCACTTGTGCAACGAGTGTGGTCCATATAAATGGACTAACGTTGCAAGAAAAGCTCTTCAAATCGCATCGAACCTTGGTGTTGAAAACTTTACGACCAGCAATGGATAGTTGGACAGATTCGCCACATTGTTTTCCGAAGTGTTCAGTGGCGAAAATGATGAAGTCCATAAAGAGACGAACAGTGGCTGGAATTCGCAAATTTCCGATATCACCAAAGGATATGCACCGTGTGACATCTACAACATGGATGAAACGAACCTTCTAGTTAAAGCAATACCGGATAGAACGCTTGCAGTAAAAGGAGACAAAAGCAATGGTGATAAATTAGCAAAGAGACTAACAATTGCATTATGTGCAAATATGTGTGGGCAAAAGAAGCAACCTCTTCTTATTCGCACATCTCTGCGTCCACGATGTTTCAAACATGACGATACTACGTTGAGAAACATATTCTTGCACGCCAATAAAAGGTCAAGGACGGCGAGTGAAATGTTTCGTTCATGGTTGCACACACTGAACAGGAAAACGTATTATGCAAACAAGAAGATTTTACTGTTCGTCGATAAAGTTCCATGTTATTGAAAAGAAAAACTTTCAAATACGGAAATGAAATTCTTTCCGCCAAATACATCTGGTTTGCAACCTCTAGATCAGGGAATAATTCGTATATTCAAAATCTCGGACAGAAAAAAACTATTGAGATCATTAGTTGCTAGAATGGACGATGCCACAACTGTTCATGAGTTAGCAAAATCTAACATAGTTTCGGATGCAGTGGGCTGGGTGTTAAGTACTTGGAATGAAGTGAAACGTGAAACAATCAGAAATTGTTTTAAAAACTGCGGATTTGGAAGTGCTGATTTGTATTAAGAAACGGTGCATGACAGCAGTGTAGACGTCATCGAGAATTTGGTTAAAGTCAGCAATATTGACGTTGACATTGATAATATAGATGAGCGGGTCGACTGTTTCAATGATAATGAAACTTGGGATGACGTAGTTTCGGAAATTGGCCCGGTCGACAACGATAAAGAAGTGACGCAGAAAGTGATATGTTTCAAGTTGAAATCACTATTATTACCCGAAGCACTCTCCAGTATTACAAGGTATAAGTTATTGGCAAATGAATTGAAAAATGAGAAAGTTAATAAATTTAATGGATGAGATTGGAAATGAAAATGAAAATATTATTGTGTCTGAACGTGTGGAAATATTCAAACATACAACTATATCCAATTTTACGTTCAAGACAAAAAAAGAATAATGTAAGAGTCTAGAATTTACAATAGTTTGTTATATGTTTATTCATAAATCGCAGGTTATTTGCATGCTATTTAAAGGTTTTATTTAGTAAAAATGTATTTATGTCCATGTCCAGAATGCAAATTTGATAAGTGAAACCCTTGATGACGACCTCTTAAGAAGACTGGCTTTTAGGTGCACCTATAAGTGATCAATATACAGGGGTTTCACTGTAATTCTTTCCAAAGTTTTACAATCAATAAATTTTACTACAAAAGTAGGTCAATTTGAAACACGGTTTTCAAAATTAAAGAAACCATATTGTCATTTTTTGAATTTATTATCGAAATATTTAGTTAATTATGAATTTATAACAAAATTATAACGAACGAGTTCAATATTATTTAAAATACAATGACAACTGAATAAAATGTAACGCGTCTGTTGCTGAGACTCCGAATCCATGGCAGAGTTGACGGAAGTGCAAAGCGCACAAACCCTCGGTGTCAACGCGCCATTTTCTTATGTCATTTCAGAGATGCCTTCTGACCTATAGGGCAGCACCCTGTCTGCAGACACAAGAGCTGCGAAATCATTTCGAGATATCTCAGACATAAGTGCATGGGGCTAGGAGGAAGGACAAGGAGGCCATGATCCCCACCCAAAACTCTGACCGGTGTGCAATTGGGCTATGCTTTCTGAGGTAACCAAAAGTGAAAGGGGATTAATCGAGAAGCCAGCGTTGGAAAAACTTGACCGTCGGATGTAGTTGGTACATTTTGATTTTAGAATATACTTTAAAACGTCTGATTAGAATAGCATACGGTTGGTTTATTTAAGGGTTTAATAATCTGTATTTATCATGAGACGTGTATTTAATATAAATATCAATAACATTCACTACACTGGATGGAAAAGTAATTTGATATTTAATCAAGTCATTTGAATAGCATGTGTTAAATATCAGATTTTCTGCAAAAGTAATGCTCGGCAATCCACCTTCCCTGTATTGTATTTTGTTGTATTGTTTGGCTGAGTAGATATGTGTCACGGAGGTCCTCGCATCAACACTTTTTGTGCAACGGGTTGAAGAAATCACAAAAGAAGACACTAATATACGGAATGCTCTGTAGAACCGAAGTTAGACTTTGCGGCAAGCGAGATTATGTTGATGAATTCGTCGGCTGTTTCACAAGGTAATGTTTACAATCGCGCACAGCGTGATGCCCTCTGCATAACACGACTGCTTTCTGAATGTCCCCTCGGTAACAGCGACTGCATTTTCCATTTATGGCCAATTGTTATGCCTGAGAACTTAAAGTACACTCGCCTAGATTGTCAAGACAGCACGCTGCCTGACGTGATATATCATTCGGCCTGTCCGCAAGGGTTACATGACGTCAGTTGTTGAGCGCAGGGCTGCTCAATTAGGCGGCCCACTTCGCGTGCCCTGACCCAGCGCTTATCTGCGGGGCAGAGGAGTGGCACGCTGCTTGTTTTGATTGATTGATTGATTCATGTTTCCGCGCACGTCAACTGCTTTGGTAAATTAGTCCCGTTAGCGCTGCGCATACTTCATCCTGAGAGGTAGCAGTGATTGCTTCCCGGCTGGATGGTGAGATCCGGCGCCGACCTACACTTCGGGTTAAGAAAGATTTCCTCCTCCGGGTCCTCATTCAGCTGCACACCGGCCAAGCCGAAAGAAGCTATACGCTCCCGACTGGTTTCATAATATGTGGTAGTATAGTACACGTATATGTGCATGTGTTTGTGTGAGTGCGTGCGTGTGTGTATGTATGCGTGTGCGTATGTGCGCGTATGTGTTAGTATAGTACACGTATGTGTGAATGTGTTTGTGTGCGTGTGTGTGCGTGAGTGTGTGCGTGCGCGTGTGCGTGTGTGTATGCGCGTGTGCGTTTGTGCTTGTGTGTGTGTGTGTTTGTGCTTGGGTGGGTGTGCGTGTGTGGGCGTGCGTGGGTGGGTGTGCGTGCGTGGGTGGGCGCGTAAAGCGAGAGAACAGGACAAAGAAAAGAAAGGAAATATCACGCGCGATCAGTGGCCCATTTGTTAGGATACTGCTCAGACATTCCCCTCTTATTGATCAGAGAAACAGCAGAAAACGTACAAAGCAGTTGACTATCAGAGTAGTAAACCTCTAGAATTCTCCACCCGACAGCGACTGAATTCAACCTAGTTACAGAGTTGGTAAACTAGTGTCCGACGTCAAAATCTGACGCTGCTGAAAATCTGAACAGTTGGCAACTGTTGGCAATCTGGCACCAAGACGGGATTTTAAGCAGCACTGGTTTAGCGGACATTCGCATGCCCAACTAGATGTTCTCGGGTAAACGGCACTTAAAAGAAAAATCAAAGTCTGCATTACTCTTAAGCATTAATTTTGAAATGTGATGATGCAAGTTTAAGCTTACGAGGAAAAAGTGACCATTTTTCTAATGCCATTTAAGTTTGTCCTGTGGTAAATGTTGATAACCAAATCACTCCCAGTCCATCAATTCTCACTCCCACTAAGTGCTTTAGAACAACCTGTACATTTTTATGTTGCATTGAAGACATCAATGTCGAGCAACTGAAGCTAGTAACAGGAGAACTTGCAAATGAAATTCACGCCGGATGCAAATCTGTGCACATCGTTGATTCCTCACTAATTTGAAACTTTGTAAAGCGTCGGATACACAAATCATCAATAAATCGGTTGTTTCGTCAAGTTTTACTGATAGCTGTTTTCGCGTATTTATTTTTAAATCAAGAGATCCAGACTATTCAGGCAATTTTGGTATCTAGGAAGAATTTATTAGGTAATTAAAGCGAAATGAAAATAGGCGGTAAATGTTAACAAAAATGCAATGCTGTTGGAAGGCTTTACTTCTTCAAATAATTGAGGTGCTTGTTAGATATTGTCACGAACCACAGGAGAATTGTTTCCAAGTTTTATTTAAAGTTTTAGAATCAGGGATTTGAAATGAATGCTGCAAATTTGGAATTTTCTGTGATATTTATTTGAACATATGCAACCGGGAGAATTAAATATATAAAATTGATTGTAAAATTACATGAAAGATAATATTAATATTAATATGTGGAGATGGTCTCTGAGGTTGCTTGTAACCTCTCTAAGAAAAAATAAAAATACGATTTCATTCAAATATTGTGCTAAAAATATTTATTTTAATACATATTAATAATAATTAATATACTATCGGAATATGAAACAGTGGTCTAACTATTATAAAGAAATGTTTATATCATGTAAAGCCTTACATAAAGTTCTATCACCTAAGCAACGTAGAAAAATAAACGTAATAACGTCACTGGAAAATAAGAGGTAGTAGAAGATTGTTTCTTTCTTCATTCTTCATGAATTAGTCATTGTTGTGAATCCGGAATTAATTCAAGAGAGACATCGTATCATTCAATTTGTTTATAGGCAATCCTGATACACAAGTTAGTATCCGCAGAAAAGACCGATATTCCATTAGAAATCTATTTAATGTTTCCATTTTTTTCTTTTTACTTCGCAGGCACAATAAATGGATTTCCAACGAAATATCTACGTTTTCTGCAGATATTAACTTTGTATCATGATTAATTTATTGATAGTAGATTTGAATGATTTTGAAAATATAAGTACGGTCGTTTTTTTTTGTATTTTTTTGTAATTTTGTAAATATAAATCGTATTATTCTGCTAATTACTTATTGGGGGCTGGGGGAAGAAACTTCAAGATCCCTCTTCTCCGTGAAGAACGAACTATTTGCTCTTAGAAGTTCAGGATTCATTTCAGCTATCAAGGACACATAACACACTGGCTTATGACAGCCATCCAGTCGTTCGGAACAAATGTTTGTGTTTATGGTGGTGTTTCTGTATCTCTTTGCTCGCCCGATTACAAGGTAGTCTAAAATGGCCTACTTGGGGGATTCAGGGAGTAATAGACTTGTATCTTACACACTTTATCCATGCTCTCTCCAGGGCAACAATTGACCAAACTCGTAGGTATCACTTATAATGTGAATATGTTATGTACTTGGATTAGAGACCTGTAAGTATTTCATGAGCGGATTTCCGCCTTATATGCTTATATGCTCCTCTTCTAGCATTGTTCTCACTTAATTTTTTACCTCTTAAACTTCTATGATTTGCTAGAAATTCGTCGTCACTATCACTTTCGTCAGTTTCTTCTTCAATTTTACTGTTTACAACGTTAAAATCAATATTTGTCTTGCTGTTACCATACTAGTTCTTGTGACTCTTTATCAAAGATAATCAGAATCCGAAGAGAGAAATGGATAACAGCACCGCTTTATAAGTCTACATACAACCACCAAATGTCACTATGGAACTATGTCATTAGTGATCTACTACTGATCTATGGCAATATCTCAAAGTTCATGAAAGTTTCGCTAGTGACTATCTCTGACGCAACGCCACAACTGCTGATCTCAAACAAACCATTGACCGGAGCCGTAATCAAAAAGGGATTCCTCGAATGAACGTTTACTGCCTTTAGTTCTGTTTGGTTTTATCACAAACGACGGCGAACGTTTTTAAACTCTGGGGGAAAGCCAATGCTTTGCTTTCATTTTATGTTTCATACTCAGTGGATGGAATCCATAACATTCTAACAGATGGATGTGATGTAGTCTTATACAGCATACAAAATAACAAAAAACCTTGTAAAATTAAAAATGTTTTGAAAATATAGTTATTTGAAACATTATAGAATCATTTAATGCATAGTTCAGTTTGTCCTATAAAGTGAAGTATTGATCATTTCAAAATATTATGAAAACAATGATGTACAACAATACACGTTACACGTTACGTACTATAATTATAACTTATGTGATTACATTGAATTTTAACATGAAGTGTATTTTTTAATGAATGTATTGAATTACATGTTTTACTTTCTTTACAGATGTTACAAAGGCATTTAAATTAATTTAATGTAATACCGATGTTACGAAGGCGGTTTAATAATTTAAACCGAAATGTACATTTTGTCGCACTCTTTATCGATTCTTTTATGTATTTAACAAAAGTCCCAAATAAAACTTTAAATATTAATAAAAATGATAAATAAAATTGTCTAGAGACTTTTAAAAATTATGTATTGGAGATATTTTGATATGTTTCTGTTTTATTCATCATCACATGGCAAAATGGTACTTAACAAACTATTTTGTCTCTCACCTTCAATTTATTGAAAGGGCATCTCCGATAAAGTAAATCAAAATGCAAAATAAAGTGAAAAGAATTGAAGTATAAAATAGGGGCGAGTGTCAAGTATTCGTATCATCCAAGGTTTTTGTTGAGTTAAATCATTACTCTTAATCAAATTTCCCGCCATGATGTTAAGAATGCATCTCCCATGCTCTTCACTAGACTGTACCTGTATTACGTCCGAGCTGCATGATTTCGGCAACACTGCAGGTATACATCGTCAGTGTGTTCAATTTAAGGGGCGTGACTCATGCGCAACGTAGGGTGACGTAATGACTTACGGACTTCTGGAACGTGAGATATGACGCCAATGTGCGCGTTTGAACTGTGCACAAGGACTCTCATTAGCAACTCAGGGCGGGGCGGCGCATATCACGTGATGCAAACATCTGCAGGGTGCACGAGTGATATTTAGATTTCTGACCTGTGATGAATATGCAAATAGTAAATTAAAGCAAATATTGGATATTTGTGACATTTCCAATACCTTGATACCATGTAATAAATTTTTCCTGTAGATTTGATTTTATAATCACTGCAAAGACAATCAGTATAACGTAAAAATGCATGTGCTTCTCTGTTCTTTTAATCTTATTCTTTTAAGTTGCTTAATAATATGACATATGTCTATTTTCATCAAAACTTCTAAAATGTCGAAAATTTTAAAAGTTCATTTTTTGTTCTATCTTTACACCTTCAATATTTTAATTAGAAATGTATGTCTTAATGCAAAGTATTTCACAATATTAGGTCTTCAAAATAGTCATTTACACTTTTCGGAAAATATAAGGAGGTTTCGCGTAATTTCTAATTTAAATTTGTCTGATCACAACATTATGAATATATTATAATGCAATAAATATATGTGATTGTCAGCAGTCTTTGTGCATTTTGGCAACGCAAGCAAACCTCACACGTTGAAACAGGCATGGAATTCCACACGGACTATATATTTTTTCTTTAAAATATTTTTGTAAGAATTTTTTAATCACATGTGTTTTCAGAATAATTTTACCATAAATTTGTTATTCACGTGATTTTTGCATATTCTAATTCCAACCTCGACTTGGATTTTTTACACCTGATGATGCTCACAATGTGTTCGCAAATCGTTGAGTTACATCTCATTTAATATCTTTCATGGATGAATAAACTTTCTTCTGAAATAATTGAATATTTTATTGTCTAGATAACTAAGGCATTTGTGTTTACTTTATACTTATAAACTAGACAATCACACTGGGAATATTTCCCAGAAGGCTGTTTAAACTTATTTTTACATTAAAACACAATACACTCAATTCAATGGCAGAAAATCATTTTCATGTCAACGCTTGAAATTAAAAAAAAAATAGAATTTGGCCTTCTGTTTAGTTCGGAGTTATTTTAAATGAAGGCTGGAGTGATTATGGATTAGTAATTGCAATATTATAAAACTACCTTACAGTTAACACAACAAAGTGTATACTGTTGTTTCATTACAAGTTTTGCTGTAAGTTTACATACTACTAAATGAAGGAATGTTCATTTAGGAATGTTTTTATATCAAAGGTATTTGGTTTTCACAAAATGTTTATCGAAAACACTATTTTAATAATGGTTTAAAATTCATACAAATGTATTGATTCAGTTTCCCTTCTTTTAATGTTACTTTACTACGATGGAATCAATCTGAAATACTGATAAGGTACTATCCCACTTTTTTCGTCAATTGAGAAAATTATAGTCGTCAACAAAGAGAAATGTTTTTCCGTCAATGACTGGGGAGGACATACCATTTGCATAAAAAAGAGGACATACTCAAAGGCAAATCCTTGTGAGATTCTGTTCTGGATTGGAACTGGGTCTTGCAGATGAGAAAGAGAACAGAACATGCATATAGATACGAAGCCCAGAAATAGAATGCAGACGAGCCAAGGCTGATGAGAACGTGTCCAGGTTAGGTGCCGGCGAGAGAAGAAGCGGGATGGATTTTGCATGGGAACTAAAAATTCGAAAAGTAAACAGATCAGAATGACACAACGTGACTTTAAGCGGGTTGAAGAGAGACGGCAAGGCAATATACGGGCAGCGAAATAGAGAGAGACGATGAACCCAGAGAGAGATAGACAAGGGCGAGAGGGGCAGCGCGCGCCACGGGCTGAGTGCTCTGCGGCGATGCCGGTGGCTTAGCGGTCACGTGCCTTCGCCGCCCGGCGCCCCCCAACCCCGCCCCCCCCCCCCCAGACCCCCTTCCGAAAGGGCTCGCTACCGGCTGGCACGAGGAACGGCGCCGGCTGGCGTCCGCCGCGACCGCTGGGCTCTGTCCTGCTCAGGTAGCTGCGCCGCCTCCCGCCCCGCGCGATCCTGCCTCAGCCCTGTTCCCCCCGCCCTCGCGCCCGCCGCCGCAGCTTCAGCGTCCGCCTCCACCGCCGCCGGAATTTATCCGCGTCCTGCCGCGCCGTGTTTGCTGTATAATATCGAATATCAGTAACTGCCAGTGCGCCGCCGCGCGTATCGGCGCCCGGGAAATGATGGCCTGTGATCGCGAGCGTGAGCTTCACGCCCACCTGAGATAAATCGTCCGGCCGATCGGCGAATGTCGCACACGGCGGGCGGGAACGAGACCTCCCATCTCCCATCTCCCGCGCCTGCTGTCCCCCTTTTGCGGCTCGCCGCTTCTGTGCTTCTGCAACCGCCCCGCCCCCGCCGCAGCCACTGCCGGCTGAGATCGCCTTCCACACCGGTATAGACCATTGCCGCGTATAGTGTACGCTCGCTTCATGGACGCTTGAAGTCACGACCTGGCTGATAACGGCGAGGTCTTTGGAGGCATGAACGTTTCTGGAATGGGATGCTTCGTAGGGTGTAATGTCATCGGATTATTTTTCACATCAAAATATGTTTATCGTTATCGCTAACTTGCCTGGCGTACACGTTCGCACGGCACCCTGGCTTGAAAATAAAGTAACGATGACCGGTAGCAAATACCATGACGCTCGTACGAAAGCACATCGAGGAACTACGGTTAAAACATCTATCACATTCACGTCCGGATAGCCACTTCTTTTGTATTTTTATCACTTACAGAAAAAATATTTAAAAATTCATCGAGAATGGATTGAATTCGTCGAAAAATATATTTTTAATCTTTTGTTGTTTTTAGCAATTGAATATGATTTTTTATTCCGATTAATGTATATTCCAGGATAGCTCGGAGAAATATGTTCGTCTCTAAAGTATTCAAATCGATGTTAAAAATAGATTTATTCTAATATTGAAAATCATTCGAAACAAAATAGCAGAGAAACAATTTAATCACATTTAACTGAAGTCTTCGTAGTAGACGAAAGAATAAACAAGAGAGAGGAGACGAATTTCCTGGGAATGTTTGTGTTTTGTTTTTCCATTGCGCGGACCGGTAGCGGTGGCTTAGTGCATCAACTGATGTCACTGCAGCGCCTCTGACCAGGAGGTCCCAGGTTCGAGTCCTGACGGTAGCAGGATTTTCGACACTAGCTTTCCAGCTAGGTCGAATTCAGTCGCTGTCTGGAGGAGAATTCTAGCGGCCGGCTGCTCTGATCGGTAGTTTTCCGTGGTTTCTCCGATCAACATCAGGTGAATGCCGGAGCAGTACCCTAGCAAACGGGCCACGGCCGCGCGCGATCTGTCCTTCCTCTTCCTTGTCGTCTCCTCTCCCCTTACACACACAAACACACTTACACTAACATGCACTACACAACCACATATTCCGGGAGACCGGTCGGAAGCTTAGAGCCTGTCCCGGCTGGGGCGCTGCCCCGCTGGTGGGAGAGTCCTAGTTAGGGGGAAGCCCCACTAGCCGACGGTAGGTCGGCGCCGGATCTCGCCATCCAGCGGGGGAAGATCACCGGCATCTCCTGAGAAAAACAAGCACTACACTAACGGGACTAATTACCAAAGCAATTGACGCACCCGGAAACACGAAACTCTAAAACAATGATAATTTATTGTAGACACACATGTCGTACAAAATATGTTTGTAGTTTCATTGTTTTTAATCTTCAGTATATTTTAATTATTTCGTCATCATTTACATATTAATCTTTTAATGTTATTCTAGATAGCTGAGCGGTCTCTTCTGACTGTGAAACCTATCTGTGAGTAATGTGTCAAATCAGTTCAAACTTACAATTGCATTTTTGGTTTTTCGATGTTCATGGTATCATAACACTCCGAAAGGCATATTATCACGAAAAATGGATATATTGTAACTTATTGTAATAACTTTTATTTGTTGCAGGAGTAATTAATGACTTTTTAATAGACTATTTCGTGTCTTCGGGTGCGTCAACTGTTGTGGTCTTTAAATCTAGTGCATGTTTTATCACGGGAGATAGTGGTGTTCATTTCCTCGCTGAATGGCGATGTCCAGGATCGACCCACAGGTCGGCTTGCAGGGTTTTCTCCATTCAGGTATCCCCCACCAGCGGGGCACCACCCCAGACGGAACAGCCTCTAAACTCCTGACTGGTCTTCCGGCGTGTGGTAGTCAAGTGTTTGTAAGGGTGTGTAAGTACGGAGTGAGGATAGATCAAGATACAGGAAGGAAAGATCACGCGCATTCCGTGGCCCATTTGTTGGGGTAATGCTCCGGCATTTGTCGGTATCTCCTGTAGAAACATCGAAAAACTACCCATCGGTGCAGCCGTCCGCTAGAATTCTCCTCAAGATAGCGACTGATTCGTCCTAGCTGTCGAGTGGAGAAGGTCCTGCCAACCGACTTGTGCCCTCGGACCGGTTAGAGGCGCTGCAGTGACATCAGTTTAAGGCCTGAGCCACCACAGCTTTTACTTCTTTAATTGATTATTTTCTATCAACGTACTTTTACGTCATTCAAGTGCTTTTAAGATGTTCAAAACGGAAGGCATGCTACACGATAATGTTCATTGCGCAAATATCGATTCTCAATATCCCTCCGCTTGCTTTTAGAGCACCGTTATGAACCTCAAATGGCAGTGGATTAAATCGGCCCCGACGAAATGATTAGTTTCTCGGAGCCGCCCACTCTCTGGCCCCGCTCCCGCTCCCGCTCCCGCTTCCGCTTCCAGTCTGGCGGAGATCGCCTTTTGACGTTTCATTTATCGGCGGGGGTTCGACTCCCCGTCCGCTCCCTCGGCGGTGCAACGGGGCGGCCTAACGCCCGCGTGCCTCGGGGGCCGATCCCCTCGGGGGCAGGCTAGAGCCGCTCCGCCGGCGGAGATGCGTGTCTCCAGATCGATACAAGACGAGGCCGGCGGCACCGCCAACGGAACGGAGCGGGACGGAGCGGAAGAGCGCGGCGAGGCAGCGAGGCACGGGCCCACCCGTGGCATTCTGCGCGTTTGCTCAGCGGAGGCCGGCGCGGCAGAAGGCAGTGATAGCTTCGGGGCGGTCGCGGCGGTGGCGGGTGGCGAGGGCGGTGTCTGGCGGGGGCGGCGGGTGGCGAGGATGGTGGCTAGCGGGGGCGGCGGGTGGCGAGGACGGTGGCTAGCGAGGGCGGCGGCTGGCGAGGATGGTGGCTAGCGAGGGCGGCGGCTGGCGAGGGCGGTAGCTGGCGGGGCGGCGGCGGCGGCGGCTAGCGAGGGCGGTGTTTGGCGGGGCGGCGGCTGGCGAGGGTGGTGGCTAGCGGGGCGGCGGCGGCGGCTGGCGAGGCGGTGGCTGGCGGGGGCGGTGGGTGGCGAGGATGGTGGCTAGCGGGGCGGCGGCTGGCGAGGGCGGTAGCTGGCGGGGCGGCGGCGGCGGCGGCTAGCGAGGGCGGTGTTTGGCGGGGCGGCGGCTGGCGAGGGTGGTGGCTAGCGGGGCGGCGGCGGCGGCTGGCGAGGGCGGTGGCTGGCGGGGCGGCGGGTGGCGAGGATGGTGGCTAGCGGGGGCGGCGGCTGGCGAGGGCGGTAGCTGGCAGGGGCCGCGGCGGCGGTTAGCGAGAGCGGTGGCTGGCGGCGGCTGGCGAAGGCGGGAACTGGCGGGAGTGGCAGCGGGCGGGGGCGGTGGCTGGCAGGGGCGGGACAGCTAGTGAGGGTGGTGACTGGCGTGGGCGGGGGCGGGGGCTGGCAGGGTTGGGGGCGATGGCGGTGAGTTTGAAGGCGGCGGCGTCCTGCGACTGTAAGCGCGCGCATCACACAACCGCGGCCGGACGCGCGGGCGGTGGCACGCAGTGGGCAGAGATGTGTGTTTCCAAGAGCAGAATATTATTCTTTTTTTGCCGAAAATATAAAAACTGTAGTGTATATTTAAGGGAGACAGTGAGCAACATTTATTATTCTGAGGTGAGGGAAAAGAGATCAGGATTTCATCATATCAAGATTTGCACTATGGCCCAAGGGAACTTGGAGAGGATTTTGACTCTACGAGGAGAATGAAGAGGAACTGTAAGATAGAATGTTTGTCTTCAAAAGGAGTGTGTTGGTACGTCAATATTAGTTGTACATTATAAAAATAAACAGCACATTTGTCGAATAACTTGATGAAGTTATTAGGTGTATGATAAATTAATCAAAGAATATTAATTTCCAATTTAGTTACAGTATATCGGCATGCTTTTGGTAATGTAGGAAGTCATTTCGTAGATATATTTTTGTTTTAATAGGAGAGTTTCTAAAATGATATTAACGCTCACTTCGTAATTATTCACTTTTTAAATGAAGGGTGTTGTTCCTTGATGTGAATTAAATATCTTATCAATATGTATGAATTTTTATTTTTTTATAGATAATAGATCATGAATTCAGTACGTTGAAAGTGTTTAGTTCCATCACATTTTACGCCAACAGTAGTTGTGGTTAATAGATATTATTGTGTGTTAAAGGCGTAAACTAGTTAACCCCTCCAAAATAGTCGGCGCTTTTGACAACGTGCGTTCGCCGCCAATGCATTGGGGACAGTGGGTTGCAGCGGCGAGCCGGAGCGGGGGCGACCACGCGGACATGCTGCGGTCGGCGCACGCGACAAGAGCGGGGGACAACGGGGACGAGGGGGACGGGACGAGGCGAGGTAAATTGGAGGGATCAGCCACTGCACTCACCATCCCAGCATCTCACCATCCCCCCATTGCCCCACTCCCTCCTCTCTCCCCCGCTCTTTGATCCATCCCCCAGGCCTATATGCGTGCCTACCCGCGCAACCCTCAGCTCTTCGCCTCATCTCCTGCGGGAAATGCCCGACTACACATTTCCTGTTTCCCGTGCGCCCTACGGGTCATACGCTGGCGTTGGCTTTTTTTAGCGTGATGCGACCTTGCTCTCGTGCCCTTTTTTGCGTTCGACTTCCCGTTTCTCTTCATTGCGTCCGTCCCCGGTCGGGTGTTTGCGCCGGGCAGCGGTCACAAGCGGCCAGTACAGCTAGCTGTTTGTTTCACTTAGAAATCGGGGACGATTGCAGCACGCGACGAATTCTAAGGATAGTATACGTATACGGACCAAAGGGACGCTGGGCGCCGTTCTGGGTGAAGTACGAATGTGCACACGCTTGTGCGTGTGCGCAAATAAACGCGTGGATGCGTTTCATCAGTACGCAAACGCGACCGCAGCCGCAGCTCCAGCCACCGAGTCGCAGAGAACGCTCCGTGGATCGGGAGTGTTTGTCGGGAAAGCCACAGGCACGGAGGCAGTCTATTAACAGCGTTTCTGTGGGTCTTAAGCATTTCCTTTGCGGAATAACTCGCTGTACCTGTAGGATTGTGATTCTAACATCATTTCCTGATCAACACATTATCTTGTTTGGATAATACAATGTTTCATTTGTGAATTAATTACAAGTTGTAAGAGATAGTTACCCTGTCTTCCTGTTCAGAAAAAAATATTATTCATGACAACAAATTCCTGGAAACGGTCACATGTTTAAAGGTGCTCTGTTTTATTCTGGCGATTCTGGGAACATTTGAAATCCGCTTAGAAGCAATCACCTTTGCCATTCAGTGTCTGGCAATGGCTTCGGTCCATTTAATTACTTACCAACGCTAAATTTCGTTTCTGCGGGAGTCAGACGCCGCTATTTCGTACAACGCGAGTACAACACGGGAATAGCCGAGGAATAAGAGCAGCAGAAATATTTAATTATTGGAATCATTAAAAAATACACGAATACATCAATAATTTAAATAATTGAGATTTCCCGTAATAAACACTGACCGACCAAGCAGCAATTGTATCATCTGTTTTTGAGATATTATGAACTCCAATGACATTTATTAATGTTTTTGTGTTCGTAAGCTGTTGTGACATTTCCCTTACCTTCAGCTCTCAGTGTCTAGAAACTCACAATGCTCTATAAAATACATTTTCTTTGCAAATGAAAACTTCAAGATTTTTATTTAATCTAAACATAGTTTAGTAAATTTCAAAAATGTAACAGAAGATTAGAAAGTAACATGTTTGGGCTTACTAAAAGAAAAGAATCATGGCCACACGACGAACGACGGCATCACGAGAAATGACGAAAAATCGAATGGGATTGAGAAGCCCGTGTAAACCGAGCGACACCAAATAAATGTGATACGATGGCAGTCAAATGGCATGAAACAATGTACATTAAAATACAGTAGAACTTTGGATTACGAGCAACTTGGTCTGTGAGTGTTTTTCAAGATATTCAACAACTTTGAAGGAATTTTAACATGAATGAGCGATGATTCGAAATACAAATAGAACTGCCGAGTGTCACTTAATTACAATTGCGTCGGTTTTCCCCTTCCTTCTTCGCAGTGGAATTGTACGTGTAGCAATTTTCTCAACCACTCAGTTTCAGTTGACGTTTTGCCGTAAAAACCTGATTTCCGTAAAATCCTGAAAAGGAGGCAAGAGCGACCGTTATTGAAAGGTTTGTGGTTGAAGCGGCACGATATGATTATACTGAGGCAACATTGATTCCATTATTGTTATACAATAAAAAACTTCTCTACATCTGATATTTATCGTCCCCTTCACTGTACAGGTACAGAAATGTCTATTTACTGTGTAAAAGGTTTACAGTATTTTGTATAATTCAATCTATATAAATTAGGTTTGAAGACATCCAGAAAGGCAACAACCAAGAAGCCAACCACACACCCAGCATGCAGGAGGCCTTTGCCCTTAATGGGATTAAACCAGGATAATAATAATAATAATAATAATAATAATAATAATAATAATAATAATAATAATAATAATATATGAATAAACAGTTTTGTGTTCTCAACAAATCATCCGCATTTGTATTATTTCTTAAGGGACAATTCACTTTAATCTAAGAGTGTTTGGAATTACAAGCACGTTTTTAAACGGATTATGTTTGCAATACAAGGTTCAATTTTACGAAAATGGCAAATCAATGCATTTTAAAAGAACGAAATGGAAAGAATTGCTGGTTCAAAGAAAACACCTGGTAGTAGAGAGGAGAGCTTGGGGTAAAGACACCTTTATGAGGACTTTAAACAAATATTTTTTTTTAGGAAATATTGATAGAATGAAAAAAAGAAGCAGAATGAAAATTGAATTATGAGGAAGGAAAAGAGAAATGGATACACAGGCTTCCGGGGCCGGCGTCATTTGATTCTTGGCTGTCTGGGATGAGCCGCATCTCAGTCAATCGAGCTGACATTTCGGCCATGATGTTGTGGCTTTCTTCAGAGCTATACGACTGACGAAGCCACCACATGATGACCGAAAATTCGTCTCGATCGACTGAGACTCGGCTCATCCCAGACAGCCAAATGTCGGGAAAAGAGAAATATCAAAGAGGAAGACGCGAACAAGAACGAAGAGAAAAGCTATAAATAGAACTAAAAGGAAGGGAAAGAAAAAATAAAGAAAAAAGTAAGAGAAAGAACAAAGAGAAAGGGAAGAAAACCAGAAGGGGAAAGAAAAAAGTATCAAAAGTCGGAAAAGCAGGAAAATATAGCTCCACCTTTGTGGGCTCGTGACCTCGCCCTTTGCCCGGGGCAGTGACATACCTGTGACAGTGAAGTGCGCCTGTCCCACACTGAGCAAGGTGGTCCCCGTGAGCTTGTTGAGCGCCCGGCACTGGTACCGGTGGTACTCGTCCGCCTTGCTGACGCGCCGTACCAGCAGTTCCCCCGAAGGCAGCATGTGGAACTGGTCGTCTGCAACAGCGCGGCCATCACTTTTAATTTGGGAACGAGGAGTTCTCCCTTGTACACGCGCACTCCACTGGAAATTATTTAAAAGTATTAACGCTCTCAACCCCTAGCGTTTTTTGCTAATATTTTCAAGCAATTTACTATTCATTTTGCGTATATCGGCTTTCATTGCTGGTCTTTTTGCCTTTATGAATGAAACAAGAAAAAATTCAGTCGGGCATGTGATCCAGTTTTCTACTCGTCTTTTGAGAGGATGAAAAACTTCACGCACCAGAAAACAGTATGTGTTGAGTACAGTTTAACCAAAATTTTCGCAACTTTCGTTTCTAATAAATGTATCCAAAGTTTTTTTTATGACAATCATTTATTTCAGCAATTGCACAACGTTTCGTAACTAGTTTTGTTACATCATCATCAGGAGAGGTAATTCAATGGGATGGCAGTTCCCTCACTGAGCACCTGATGATGTAACAAAACTAGTTACGAAACGTTGTGCAATTGCTGAAATAAATGATTGTCATAAAAAAACTTCGGATACTTTTATTTGCAAACATATATTGACAATCAAGAAGAAATATTGATTTAACCTTCGTTTCTGTTACGGGTTTAAAATCGGCAGGCGGGCGAATTGTATTTATTTGTACTTCTTTAATAAGATTCATGAGTAATTCTTACTTCTTCCTACGTGGAAACCGCACATGCATCATATTCATTCACTTTAATGATGAAAGATTACGATAAATTGGTGTATTATAGATAAAATGACGTGTGTTCATGAAAATTCATTATTTTTCGAATCGTGAATTTCAAAATATTCGTAATCTGAGAGGCTTCACATCCCTTTCTCGGTACACTTATAAACTTGTACTTGAATTACCTAGAAATATGTGAAAAAGGAGGAATTTCAAGAATTCTTTCCGTATGTGTTGATTCTATGCGCACTAATATTGTACAAATAGAAATGTCTCAAAATAAATATTCCCCAAAATGTTGTCACTCAATATTTGTTGCGAATATATTTAATTTTAGCAATAGAAAAATAACAAAGCGATACTATTTACGTTTTAATACGATTAAATGTTTAAGGTTTCTTGTTTTTTAAATGTTTCTTGAAATGCAATCGTTGTTTAAGTGATATTTCGAGCATTTGCTTACATTTGATTTATTCAGTCAAAAATCAGTAAAAACTGTATGTGACGAGTAGGTGAGAAGTATCATCTGCGCACATTTTCTTGATGTTCAGTATCTCTTCTCAACAAATACTGAAAATATTATAACACAAACTATCAGAAAACGATCGTTATATATTTCTAAATAAAAGTATTACTAGATATTAAATATAAGCATATTCTGGGGTCCACCACACATTTCTATTTATTCTGTGGTCCATCCCCCATATTGCTGATCTCCGGGTACCGGAATGAGATTGGTATGCAACAGTTAATATTACAGTCATTGTAACACGTAAAGTGTCAAGATATAACTTAAAATTACGCAAAAACTGCTAAGAGTTTGAGGTGTATGATGATCCAAAGAGCTAGTATTGAGAACGCATTTCAGTAAGAAACAAGAGGTGCTACAATATGGTTTTCTCCACCCAGATATCTTTTACCAGTAGGGCACCGCCCCAAGCGCGACAAGCTCTAAGTTTCCGACTGCTCTCCCGGCATATGTGATAGTGTAATGCATGTAAATAGGGGATGATAATAGGTCAAGAAAGAGGATAGAACGATCGCTTGCAGTCCGCGGCCCGTGTGTTAAGATACTACCGCATTCGCCTGATGTTGATCGAATAAACAACGGAAAACTAGCAATTAGAGCAGCCGAGCGCTAGAGTTCTCCACCAGACAATGGCTGAGTTCGACCTAGCTAAATAGCTATTAGCTAGCTAAATAGCTATTAGCTAGCTAAATAGCTATTAGCTAGCTAAATAGCTATTTAGCTATTTCGAGTCGAAAATTCTTCCACCGTGAGACTAGAACCCTACGACCTCACGGTCAGATGCACTGCAGTGACAGTGAGATGTAACGTCAACTTACTTTTCTAATCATGCACTAACATTAGATAAAAGGATTCAATTGTAACAGATTGTAAATATATCTTAGCATCTACGAAAAAAGAAACCACGTTAGATACTAGCATTATATCTAATAGTGATATGTCTTTTGGAAACCGAAAGAAGAATAAATATAATATAATAGCCAATATTTGATTTTTTTTCAATTCAGTGATCTCAAATCAAGAACCACATCCCTTTTTTATGTTTAAGCATTCAGTTTTAAACAAAAAATTTACAAACAGTTGTATGTATTCATAGAGGGGTGGAGAGAACTGTAGAATCATCGATTGTATCCGGAAAGTAACGGGACATTATTCCTCTCTATGTCACATAAAAGAAATTGTATAGGATTTTTATTAACGTCATAAACCCGCTCATTCTACAGAATAGCTGGCTGCTGTATCGTATGGGTGCTGAGAGACATTATTAAAGGTACAGCACGCGACAAGCTGGGAATCTGTCATTTTTGCACGTTGTTTATTTTATATTCGTTTGCTACATTTTTTCTTGAATTTCTGAACATTAATACGCTGGACTTTTCTGTTAAAGTGATTGTATGACTCGTCAAACAATGCAGTAAGTTGTTTCGATGAAACCTGTACCTAACAAAGAATATGTTTAAATGAGAAAGTCTTTTCATGTTAAGTTTTTTTAAAATCTCAATGAGCAATCCATCCAAAATGACGTGGTGGAATCAAACTCCTAAATTAATAATTCATTACAATTGAGTGTAGAACATAATTCAATTTCTTTAATATTTAACATACTATTTTAATTTCAAAATTTCCCTTCTTACCAGTAATAGGTTCTGACCTTGGTCCTCTAGGGGACCGTGATGCGGTTTTACTGAGACCCTGGATTGTTCCCCGAGATGAGATAATTTGCTCTTTGTGACTCTTGCCACTGATCGAATTTAATTCTGAATAGAATGTAATTCTTCTGGTATTAGGCACAATCGTTTAGACACACTATGTTCTCGGAATCCAATAGCATGTGTTTCTAATATTAGGTCCACTGTTTTCCCTGAAATAGCACGCACGATAGCGCAGCTTCCCGTATGGGCGTCTCTCAGTTCTCTGCCGCGGGAGCAGAGAGCTCCGTCTTATCTCTTCAAGATCGTCTTCTCCTTTCGATCGAATTTTATTATATCCTTTTCGTATTTCTCTGTTTTAAAAAAATATTTTTGTACTGACCTTTGCTCATCTTAACAAGTTAGTATTTTGATTTATTTTATTCGTTGATAGTTGATTTGTTTGAAACTTGCAGCGCGTTTACAATTGAGCAATACTGTGAATGTAATGCAAAAAGTTTCTAAATTTATTATCGGAAAGAATAAATCGTGCGGCAAGAAACAAATACAAGAAATAGTTTAAGTTTTTATCATAAGTGGGGACATTTTTTCTGAAAAGTAAAGTTTCTAGAACACCACAAACAATATTTTGAAGAAACACACACTTTAGAAAATTCAATGATTTCATCATTGCTTTGTGTCTCGATTGTTAAAAACATAGATATAAAAACGTCCTAATGGAATAATTTTAGACAATAATTTTTTTATTTGAAGGTGTTCAGTTGCATTTGCCCATAACAAACAAAGAAATTGAGAGCGTAGGCTTCCGCGGCCGGAAGTTGAACTTACTTGTCTATCCGGGAGACGCCGCGTCCAGGGCACAGGTGCCGACGTTTCGGTCGTCATTCTGCGACCTTCATCAGGGCGTAGTATTGCGCAATACTACGCCCTGATGAAGGTCGCAGAATGACGACCGAAACGTCGGCACCTGTGCCCTGGACGCGGTGTCTCCCGGATAGCCAAGTAAGTTCAAACAAAGAAATAACGTACTCTATATGCCTGGCGTCCATTTACGTGACGCTCATTTAAGGATTAAAATAAACTCTGTTTTCAATATTACAGGGCTTTTATCAATTTTTGTCTTGACTCCTCGTTATTTTCCATGGTAATCCATGAGGAAATAATCGAAACATTTCTGGAAGAAAATGCGAGAAAATTAAAAAAATAAACTATTCTTCACCTAAGCAATCTTAACCCACTGTTGGTTATAAATATGCCTGTAATAGGGAATGTAGAAGTCCATGCCAGGTATTTGAGAGAGGATATATAGCGTTGACTCCCAAGTTCCTCTGTGGGAATTCCCACCTGCTAGATTCAGTGGCCCGGCATTGGTTACTCGCTCTACGGAAATGGGGAAATGTTTACTTTGCAATTACGCAAACAGCACAAACATGATCAGGAATCTACCTCCAAATACACTGATACTGTTGCCGCGCATAGCACGATGTATTAGAGATCTAGCAGTACACTTGCGTTGTTTCTGGCGCACCAACCATTAAAGAAGACTTTCTAATGATCTCTCTTACTGTACTTTTAGTTTTCAAATAATAAATTGCAGTTTAGATGTTAAAACGTATGATCATTATATCTGATTTTCTTACTTATTGAATTTTATTGAATTGTATTATATTTCCAAACGTCAGGAGAATTTTGAATGTGCTAATCTAGCCATTCCATTTTTGGACAGCGTGAAAAAATACAAATTCACTTTAAATATAAATATTTAGTTCCTCTATATTAATGCATGCAATGTGTCATAATGAAATAAAACTATTAATACTTAATAGAATAATGAGTTAATTCGTCATAAGAGATAATAATTTTCTTTTAAACCTAGTTTCTGAGACGAAAAGCAAATTGTATGTATAGATTACACACGTCAATAAAGTTTTTCCAAATTAAACTATAGTCCTTCTCACATAACACGGAAGAGGCTTACTTTGTATTTTCATAGGTTTTCTTATAGGAGTGATTTGACAAATACACAATATTTTTTATTATACAAACTAGAGCAACTCATGACATGTGAGTAACAAACTCAAAACAGTTTTTTGACCTTACAAACTCCGATCTACAAACGGAAACAGCAGTCTATCATAAACAAAGATGGGAGCGTATTTATTCCACGCCCAATCTTGTGTTGAACATTACATTATTCTATACTAGCTGAGTGGGGCGTCGCCGACGCTTTAAACTTTCTTTGGTTGTTTGAATTTTTTCCTTCTTCGGTTCAGAGACCTCTTTGTTCAGTTTAGATGTTTTGTCAGCGTAGCGAACTAACTACTTAAATTTTCAAATATTTTGGGATATTGAGCACGATTTCTACCTTTGGATTTCCTGAACTTAGATAATCTAACTGCTTCATAAATTGACTTCGTCAAGAGTTATTTCAAAATGTTTTTCTTTCAATATATTGTAGTACATATTTTTAAAAATAATTTGAAAACCAACCGACGTTGTCGGGAAACCCGCATTTATCTGTTGCACCGGTTCATGTGGATTATCCACATTTCTAATTTAAAATGATCGTCTTCTCCATGTTCTTTGAAGATATTCCGATGATCCCCGCAGCTCAGACGCAGCGACTGGCTCCATGACACCACTATCCACTTCTCGGAAATGTGTATCCTAGGCCGTCTGACGAGGGCAACTCAATAGGCCCTCTAATTATTTAGCTCATTTTCCGTGAAAGGAAATCCTTCGTTTTTGTATTCTCGTATTCTTTGTCTTCTAAGACTTATTCTATGTCTTTCTCTACGTCTTCTTCTACGTCTTCTTCTACGTATTATTCTACGTCTTCCTCTGCGTCTTCCTCTGCGTCTTCCTCTGCGTCTTCCTCTGCGTCTTCCTCTGCGTCTTCCTCTGCGTCTTCTCTGCGTCTTCCTCTGCGTCTTTCTCTGCGTCTTCCCTGCGTCTTTCTCTGCGTCTTTCTCTGCGTCTTCCTCTGCGTCTTTCTCTGCGTCTTTCTCTGCGTCTTTCTCTGCGTCTTTCTCTGCGTCTTTCTCTGCGTCTTTCTCTGCGTCTTTCTCTGCGTCTTTCTCTGCGTCTTTCTCTGCGTCTTTCTCTGCGTCTTTCCTCTGCGTCTTTCTCTGCGTCTTTCTCTGCGTCTTTCTCTGCGTCTCTTTCTCGCGTCTTTCTCTGCGTCTTTCTCTGCGTCTTTCTCTGCGTCTTTCTCTGCGTCTTTCTCTGCGTCTTTTTCTGCGCCTTTTTCTGCGCCTTTCTCTGCGTCTTTCTCTATGTAGATGGTGTTTAATCAAGGTCACCTACAGATAGACCCCATAGATCACACATCTATATAGGTGGCGTTGGTTTAATTCCCGGCATACTCACGAAGATCGCATCGCCAAAACACGAAAAAACTCGTTTTTGGAAATTTCTTACAAATTTATCGTCAATCAAAAACCAAATTATCAGTTCCTATCAGGAAACAGAGACGCATCGAAAGAGACCTCATATGTCTCGATTGGTGCACGGGAAGTGGACTAACCGTGAGTGGCGGAACCGTATATCCGCACACTCGTGGAGTTACTCAAATCCTATATAGAAATTTGAGAAAAATTAGTATAATTGCTGAGGTATCTCAATACGGCGAGGCTCTTTGAGCATGAACGACGTAAGGAACTTGGGCATTCAATCCCCGAAAGTGTCATGGATGAGAACCTCATCTTGCGCACATGGAAGTTAGTCTGGTGTGTGTATTAGGGGGTGTGCGTAAGTGTACATGTTTTACGTAGAGTGCTTTATGTTATGTGCACAATAGATCTGAAAAGTTCACAAAAGAGTTAGGCTAATGAAAGATCTTAGAAACATCCGTAAAGAATGTGTAAATGGCTTCGACTAGAAAAACTCTTTTAAAAATAATAATATTAATAATAAAGCCGGCGTCTGTGGCGAAAATGGTTTCAGGAGGCATTATTTGCGCTGAGGAGGTTTCTGGTTTGAAACCTGCGTAGGCATAAACTTATTTGTAATTGTCCCTTCATCCCTCATCATTATCATCATCATCATCATCTTATCATATCAGCTCATAATTCATAACTCAAGGTTAACAACCTTGTTTAATCGATGGAAACAGCCGAAAAATCATAACGAACCTGGGAACGATAAATATAACTGGACCTCGGAGGATGACGAGTAGTGTGCTCCTAGATGGCCGATCATCGGATTAAAAATATTAAGTATAATTCCGGGTCCCTGAAATCGGGTCAAGTCATATTCTGGCAAACTTATTTCGTCCAATTCCTTTTAATATCAATGTTGCATGAAAACCTACGATCTCATGTTTAATCACAGCATACTATGACACCGCAAACCGCTTTTTCATGTGGCTGCGTCGTATGCCTCGGCGTCCTTTCCTCAACTTGGCGAGTTCATGGAAATTTGCAACTTACGTTTTCATCCTTCGCGAGTTTGAAGTTAAAAAAAAATTACTAAAAAATCTTATCTAAAAATTTTCTTTTTACGCTCGTCATGATAGAGTGAAAAATATGTATTCCTCCATTAAAAAAAACAAGTCACCTCACATATCTTGTAAAGTACAAGTGATAAAATATAAATGAATACACATATCAATTAGTCCCATTCCCTCATGTAGTTTTGTGAAAACTGCATTGCAATAAACTTCAACCGTTCAAAAGTT